>JABYQR010000057.1:0-168466 GCA_022592445.1 Cytidiella melzeri | reverse complement strand
TGTGTGGGTAGGCTGTGGGTATGACCCACAGCGGGTCACCCATGGGTTATTTAGGTAAAACACGCCAAACACGTGGAAATCACTACAAGACAATTACAAGAACAACTACATGATCTATATACGACAATCCCGAATGCCAGCTAACCATCAATCCTGTCCCAATCATCACCCGGGTCAAACTTGCCATCGCTATTATCACCATCACCCTGAACATCCTGCAACTGAGCAACATTGGTGACATCCGCATCCTCGATCAGCCCGAGAAGGCTCCATTGGCCTAGGCACAGAATTGCCCGAGTGCTTTGGGCAGATAGACAGTTGCAAATGGAGGATACGAGAAGTCGGCCCTGGCTGAAAACACGCTCAACGGCAACAGAAGTAGCTATCGAGGCCAACATTAGTCCAGCGTTCGAGCTATTATTAGCCTATTAATGAAGAAAGACTCACCAGGGATTGTAAGGTAGTCAAGCGCCATTCGCGAAAGCCTTGGGAACATTGAGCAACGCTCCACCCACCACTGAATGACATTGTTGGTGACTTCGGGTCGGTGCTGAGATAGCAATCAAGCTCGTCGCAAAGTTCGCATGTGATGGGAGCAGCAAGTGCAGGAAGGGAGTCAAAGATGTTTTCCGTGCGTTTCTAGTGTGCTTCGTGATCAGTATGATCTGCTAAGCAGCGAAAAAAAATAAAAACACACTGGTGCTGTGTCGGCTCGTTCATGCAAGTCAGCAGATGGATCCGATGCCCCAGTATTGATATCAAGAGTTACGTACTTCTTGTCGTAAATTGTTCGCACCAGCGTTCAAGCTTTGTCCTGCCACTCGGGGTCCCAGTCCGCATCTTTGAAGTAAGCGAGCTTGTATCGAGGATGTAAAACTGTAAATTTGGTATCAGTGAGATAAAATGAATTGTAAAAGCTGAAGTAGCTTACCCATGGCCACCCGATAGAGATTCGAGCCGTCTGTGCGGCTGTAGTACCGGTTGCAGTTGTGTTTGGCAACTGAAACTGAGGCGCGGATTGCAGGATGAAGCCGGGTATTAAGCGCATCCGAGCCAAACTTCTCATCAATGTGATCCATGGCGGGTATGACAGTGGCGAGATTGGGCGTTTTGCGAGAGAAGAAAAGAGTTGCGTCTTTGAGAATCTGGAGGGTAGAGTTGTTTGTGCATGGCCAAAATCAAATACGGAAGCAAAAGCGCCACAGAGCGGATGCATTTGTAAGCGTCCAAATGCGGCATGGGAAATAATTGGACTTACCCGTAGCACATCGCGCAGCTGTTCAACAATTTTCCAGTCGCTGTTTGCCATCTCATACGTCCCCAGCACTTCCTCGTGCTCCTCTGTCATTTTCTGCACCACCGTTCAATACTCCAAAGTGAAGTCAAGCATATCAAATGTTGAGTTCCAACGAGTCGACACATCCCGCGGCATCATCCGCTCTTTCAAACCGAGCACTTTGAGCACTCGTTTCCAGGCAGGGAGGAGGATCGTGCTGGAGTGAAGGATCTTGTACGAGATTTTGCGAAGCTGGTTGGCTTTGGTGAGTACTTGGTTGGCTTTATCTTTCCTTTCAACTGACCTTTACAAGCACTAAGGACACTGGTTGAACCCGCTCACTGTGAGCTTCCCATTCCGCATTGCTCATTGATTCAAGTTTGTTCACCCATCCCTTGTCATCATCCTCATCCTGGTCCTTGGCTGCTACCTCAAGCCTTGTCTGAAGATCCTCCATATCAAGATCCGTTGCCAAATCCGCCAAATCCTTCTCAGCTTGAGTCATCACATCGCGGTTCTTGTCCTTCGGTACGTCGAATTGTTTCAATAGACTCTTTGCAACCAAATTAATGATATGCGCGAAGCACCGAACACAATTCTCTTCACCTTTGTATGTCAGTACAATATTTGCAAGCTCTTCAATCATTGCATCATTCGACGTGGCATTATCGCAAGTAATACTGAGGATCTGGATACAATCTGGTGAGTTCAACCTATTTTCATGCCATGCGCATGCACTGCTGACCTTATCACCTATTCCGAAGTCATCGAGCACTTTCGCAAAGGCTGCTGCCAGGTTCAGGCCACTATGCGACTAGAGAGAATCAGTTTCAGTGAGCATTTCATTCATAATTTGCCCATTAGCTATCAACATACCTGGGCAACCTCGACGAGATCAAGTAACATGCTAACGGGCTTGCCATTCATCTCTAGGTGCACGGTTATCGCAATGAATGCCTGATGGTTGGGTGAAGTCCATGCATCTGCCGCAAAGTTCAAGTTGCCATCGTACTCTTTCAACATCTTCGCCATACGCTTACATGCCTTCGTGAACACCAGCTTGACATCTCGGGAGACTGTCGTCGGTGAAGGTAAGTAATAACCTGGCCTTCCCGTCTTCATGAGGCTCTTGAAGCCTCGATCTGACACAATTTTGAATGGTCGTAGGCTTTCCGTCACCCAACGTACGATCTCCGCCCTATTTTTTTTAGCCTCCTTGACAACCATAGCAACTTGGTAAGCACTTACTTTGTCTCTGTCTTTGTGTGCTGACAATGCGAGTAGGTCACCTTTCCCTTCCCCTTCCGTTCGAATGACACTGTTATCTTACCATCGCGGAGGATACCTTGGACAATGTTTGCTCGCACTGAGTCAACATTGCCAGCCTCATCCGCCATCTCTACCGCCTCCTTACCCCAGCAAGCCACTGCATGCTTACGCATGTTCCCGGTGGACTGTGCATCACGCGTGTCAAGATAACGGAATATCCTGTGCCCGCACCCTTTTGCTGCACACTTGAATGTGTGGCACTTTCGCCCACCCTTGTACTCGATTGATGGCTCGGCATGGAAGAACCCATAGATGGGCGAGCACCATTTTTTCATCATCCTTTCTATATGTGGCGTATCAGTTTGTACTCGCTGCATTGTCCATGTCATTTTACTCACCCAGTTCTGCCTTGTTGTCCTCCTCCCCATTGTCCTTTGATGCCACATTGAGATGGCGTGTTGTTACGTTACCATCAATATCTTCAATTTCTATCTCCTCCACTCCATCATCGGAGTGTCGAGCATCATCTTCTTCCTCCAATACAACAGTTGTCTTTCTTGATTTCTTGTTAGCTTGTGGTGCTGTAGTCCGTGCCTTTTTTTTTTGGAGCCTTTTCCGTAGGAATACTTTTGCGCTTTGCTGCTGCAGGGGGATCATCGAGCGCCATGGTGGGTTTGAGTGAAGTAAAAAATTCAACCTGTTGGGGCACCATTGCCAAATCTAGACTACTGCGGTGGCCATTGCCGGATTGCTCGTCTACCCACCAGACTACCCATAACCCGCAGAATGGGTATGGGTTTTGGAAAGCACACAATTGATGAACCCGTACCCATACCCACCATACCCATACCCATAACCCACGTGGGTATGCGCTACCCATGCAATTCACTATTGATGACATTGATCTCGCACTTGGGATTGTAAGGGCAGTCGTAGGAGCAGATGCTCAGGTCGCAGTCAAGATGGGGGTCAATGGCGTAGACACAAGGCTTATAGTTCTTGCAAGGCTGTGGCAAGAGGGCTGGGCCCGGGATGTTTTGGAGAAGGAAGTTGGCGGGGTCCTTGTATAGTTCAAATGAGAGAGGTAACAACCTGACTTGCTCGTGAGGACGAGTGATGGTGTGACAAGGAGGATCCTCGTAGTCTATCTCTAAGTCTTGGTAGGACTCAAGCTCAGGCTCGTTCCCTGGCAGGGGCTCAGGGGTAGGAGAACTCAATGAGACAGTAATTAGTGAATTGGGGGAGTTGTAGAAGGTACGCGGTGGGTTCTCAATGAGTGTAGCTGATTATTCCGGGAAACACGCAGGTTCCTGTGGATCACAGTAGTGGAAGGAGTTGCAAGTAGCTGGTCCAGTTACCAAGCTTGAGGCTGGCATAAACAAAGGTATGGTTGTTGTGTAGGTAAGATCTGTGAGAGATACAAGAACGCAAGCAAAAACACAGTAAGGATGCAGTAACGCAGGCCACAAACGTGAGCAAGCTAACGTGTACGAGGAGTGGGGGTTTTGAGATGGTAACTTGGGGTGTTGTATTCTGAGCTATTTGACGTACAAAGTTCATAGTTTAAATACCTAACTGTCTGAAACAAACAACTGGAAATTTTCCTATACCATCACTTGAGGCAATGCAAGTCCACAAGAGAAAACCAGTCGAGATCCGTGTAACCAATACGACAAAACCTTGTGAGCAGTGAGCCGCGCCACTCAAGAACAACGGGGAGGCGGAAGCAAATTTGAGGGTGCCCTCGAGCGGAAGCTCTAACAGTTAAGGTTACACTCACCAGATAAGTTGTTAAACTTGAGGGGATAGAGTGAGATAGAGTGTGAAAGGTGTGGTGAGCAAAGTACAAGAGAGTACTGAGTAGTCCTTTATCAACAGAGTGGATAAGACTGAGGGGATATGCCCTCAGGAAGGCCTTTATATATACATGAAGGGGAGGACCCCAGGTACTAACCTAAGACCCCTAACACCTACATGAGTAAGCAAAGTAATCTACCTTACTAAGCATGCCCTATGCCCTAGTGGTGCCACTTCAATAATCAATCAATAGCAATTGTCCCCATGACCTGACCCCATGACCCAAGGCTAGACTTGTTCTAGCTTGTTCTAAGACAAGGCTAGACTTTTCCAAAAGGTTCTAAGAACTATGACATCATCTAATGGAATGTTCTATACTATGACATCATAGTTCCAGCATGTTCCACAAGGTTCCAGAGAGTTCTATCCTGTGATACACAGATAAGGAAGGGAGCGCTTCAGCGCATCAGAGACAGAGGGCGCATCAGTGCATCAATTGATAGGCACTGGAATAAGCGCCAGATAAGTGCCAGATAAGCGCCGGTTAAACGCCTAAAGAGACACCAGATAAGCGCTGGATAAGTGCTTAAATATTCCCCATAATACCGTTGCCTGGTAAGGCAAGTCTTGTAGAAACATTGAAAATCTGTGACAGAAGCACCAGACTTGAGGAACCAAGTTGGGAGGGCAGCCGTGGTGGCTTGATATGGCAGTTGTGCTTTTCAATTGGACTCATTTGGGTGTGGTTTGTCCAGCTTTGCTCCGAAGGCAAGTGTCAAGTCTTGGGGAACAGCTGAGAGCTGTGGACACCACACCCTGCTACAAGACTGCTGCTGTGAGACTTCTGTTTGTCAGGTGTTTGCCTCGTGTGGGGCATGAGTTTTGAGCCTTCTCAAGAAGCCAATCATTCTTGTGCCTCACAATGGTCCCTTTGTTAATCGCGTCCATGCTCATGGTGGTGTGTTGCCCTTGTGAGTCTTGAGCATGTTCCTTCAGTGAGATCTTGAGCAAACTTGTGCTCCTTACACGCTTGGCAAATTCTGGATGTATCACTGTGTGTAGAAAGAACAAAAGAATTACCTAAAGGAGAGCAATAGCTATTGTCTGAACTCTGCCAAGACCTCTACTTGTGAGAGAATCTATCTATCAAAAGACCAGTCTTTGTATTCAGGTCTCACACTTGTGCAGCATAAAGAGAACAATAGCAAAAGAACAATAAGAGTCCATGTGAACAGTATCTATGATGTCAAACCCTAGCTATGGGCTGAGCCATGTGGTTGTAGCCATGTGATCTCACATATGTTGAGTCACGTGCCAGTGTAACGTAGCAGCAAGTAACATGACCATGTAGAGCATCTAAGCCATGTCATACAGGCGCTTCATAGACATGCGAGGGGTTTGCAAAGGGTTTGCAAGGTGTAAACTAGAGGTAAAATGCAAAAATTAAGGGCTAGTCAGGCCATCCACGACACTCATAAAAGTATGGATTCTATTCAACTTACTGATAAAAGTGGTTATTAGTCACAAAATTACTCCTATAAGTAAGTAGTCCAGGCTTGTTAGTCATCAAAGTTGTTGCTAGTAACAAGATCATATATAAATGAGGTGGTCTAAGTAGGTCAAAAATGACAGTGAGCATTTTGCACAAGGTACAGTTGGGACTGTTTACCAGAAACAACATTATCTTTGCAATCAGGCCTTCCAGCACATATTACCAACAAAAGGTACTGCAAGCAATCCAGCTAGTGATGGGATCATAATCAATAATCAGGTTGATTATGAGAGTGAGTACTACCAGGAATGTTACTCTTGTAAGTTATTAGAGAAGTTCATTGCTGAGGTTACTACAGTTTTGGACTGCAACAGACATTGTAGGTGACTGTAAGCATATTTATAGTGTAATAGTCATTTCTTGGTGCCATGGATCACAACATAGTCATGTTCACAAATATGTCAAGTCTCCACACAATCATTGTTGAATGATGAGATATCAAAGCAGCCGGTAAGGGACACGACAATCAGCAGTAGATGCGCAACAGCCTGTACCTACAAGCATATGCATTAAGCTTCAAAACAGAGAAATATCGACTAGCACTCAAGCAGCTCACACACATATTCTCCAGTTTCACATGCTTGCATTGTAACAAAATATGATGATGACGACAAATTAGTAGAGTAAATTCCCAGTAGCCATGTACCCGAAGTTTCCTCCCTTGCGAGTCTCTTTCTTATCCCTCAAAGGTAATGCTGGCACCAAATTTGTGCGCCGGGCCTGAAGGGACAGCCTCGTTGAGGCGGTTGGTGTCGAGGGCAAGACCGAAAGAGGCACGAACACCAGGGCGCAGGGCCTGGGTGTAACCGAGGCCAAGGACACCGATGTTATTGATCTTGGCCTTGACGAATGCAGCAGAGTCGAGATATCTAAGCAAGGTAAAATCAGAATTTGCGCAAGATGCTTGCTTCCTTAACACTCACGACTTGACTCCAACTTCAAGGTGAACGCCCTGTGTAGTGGCCTTAGTGTCGTAGACAGCCTTGGCACCGGCCTCCACGTCAGTTGAGACGCGGTGGTAGTAGCTAGCAGTGAAGGTATTGAGGTTGTTGAGTGCTTGGAGAGTGACAGCGTATTCGGGTGCGCTGAAGCCGGCAGCAGCAGCGTAGCGAGTGACCTTGCCCTCAGTTACGTTGTAAGCAGCCTCAGCACCAAGGAGGAAGCCATCACGGCCGACTACGGTGTCGGCGGTCAAGGTAGGGCCCTGACACGACATTCAATGAGCGCTTATAAGAACTCAAGTCTCAACGCTTACCTTGAACAAGTCAAGGACGGCACGAGTGTGGAGACCTGGCTGCTTGTAAACGGACGTGAGAGCGGCGGTCTTGGCGCTGCCATTACCAGCGAGGGTGGTCGCCAAGTCAAACTTGAGACCCTTCGCAAGATGGTTCTCTGCCTCGAGGGTGGTGCGGACCAAGTTGGAGGTAGTCCATGCTTGGGTGAGGACGATACCATGAGGCTTGCTGGAGTACTTGGCCTCAATGTCCCCGTCAATGACCTTCGTCTTCTCATTCTGCTTTCCCGTAACCTTGAACGCGACATTCGAAGGCGTTGAGGTCTTGACCTCGATGTTGACCGCGCCGAAGGGGTAGTCTTTTTGCAACAAGTCCGTGGAGGACTTGCCGAGGTCCTGTACGGGTCACAGCACCTTGTTAGCACGTCATGATGCTCTCGCCACTGCCGACGACAACGACCTACCTTCCAGGACGGGGGAACGGGCTGAGGAAGAGACATGGTGGTTGTTTCGTGACGTTGGTGAGGAACGATGTGGCGAATCTGGCGCGCTTTATGGGGTTCGGGTGTTTCCGTAACACCCTACGCATTCATCTCGGCACACGTGCGTCCTCCTTCTCCTACCACCATCGCCATGTCTGCGAATGCCTCCTTGCTGACGACGAACCCCGGCACAACGTCTCTGCTCGCAATGTGATCTCTCGCATCTATGCTCTCCAGGCTTTCCTCGACGTCGAGCTCGCCGACCTCAACACAAACGGCGGACCATAGGCACGGCCACCAAATCACGTCATTCAGCTGGATCCGGGTATTTGACGTGTCATCACCGCCCTCACTTCCCAAATGTCATAAGAGGTCATCTGGCACGACGTCGCGTCTCTGTCGTCGGACACAGCGAGCGGGATGCGCGCACTGATGAGGAGACTGCGCTCGTCGATATTGTCGTCGTTACGTAATGACGTATTGGATTCTGTCATCACTTCGGCTCGCAACCCGGGTATATCTTCAACGGCCGACCCTTCCAATCTACATCCTCTCCGTTCTCTCTTGTCGCTGCCGCCGCCATCGTCTCTTCGACCGGAATTAAAACTGTAAAGCAGCTATCATGCGTGTGAAATATATGACGCCAGATGTAAGTCGATCAACGGAAGCACAACTCTACAATGGTGGTCGACCATCTTTCTTTCTAACCAGGATCTCGCCGCCATCATCAAGAGCAGCAAGACTCCCAACAAGGACTACTGCATTATCGACGTACGCGACGACGACTGGAACGGCGGGAACATTAAAGGCTCTCAGAATTCTCCTTCGAGCGGATTTTCGCTCAAAGTGACTCAGGTAGTTGAGGACACAAAGGATGTGCCTCTCGTCGTCTTTCATTGCGCCCTATCCCAAGTCAGGTCAGAGCACTAGGATGGGTGACTATGTAGAGCAACTGTGCTGACATTGCTCGCTGTAGAGGTCCCAAGGCAGCAAGAGTTCGTCTTGTGGATGCGCTAACCGTCACCCACACTAAACTGACTTTGCCACAGCTTTATGCCGAAACACGCGACTTACTGCAGGCGGAGGGTGAGGACATCCCGCACGAGGTCATGATACTGCGAGGAGGCTTCTCCGACTTCCAGGCGAAGTTCCGCAAAGACCCCGAGCTCGTTGAAAACTGGGATGCGGAGGTTTGGGCTTCACAATGGGCGATATGATCCGCGGCGCAGGTGACTATGACTCAAGACCGAGTAAGACTTCTTTACGATGCGTTGGAGGGGTCATCATATTAGAATTGACCCAGGGTTGTGACTGGACATATTGTACGCATTCTGCGAGTGTACCCATACAGAAGAGCTTTGAAGCGAATCACAGTCGTGACGAGCTATCTCCCACAATCATGCGGGGCAGGTGATTGACCCTTGTGTGTAACCTCTTCTTCAGCCTTTTTTGCCATTCGGCGCGGCATGGCTTCAATAACCATTCGCACGCGTTCCCGCTCATCTTTTAAGGATTTCTGGCACATCGCCCTGGTCGATTGATGTCAATGAGTTTACTATTGCGCTGGCCGATGGAACCCCCCATACCATGTACCAACAGAGATGACCGTGAATGTGCCGAATGCCCAGTGAAAAGCTCCTATCCTGTCTGCCAAGGTACAGCTCAGGCTCAGAAAACCAACGTGAAGCAGCGCAGATAACGTACTGGTCCGGAGCGTCATACTCCTAATGATACCTATACCAGCACCAGACGCAATCCCACTCATGAGGCTATTCCGCACACAAGGCATTTCGCCAATGTGATGAAAATCGTCAAGAGAGAGTCTCTTGCTTAACCCAACGGCCGTCAGTAATTGTACAGTGTTATATGAAGGTCACTGCGTACAGTAACAGCTTCCTTTACATCTCCGGACAGCGAGCCTGTTGTTTCCGTCTTGTATATTGGCTTGGGAACCTCGGACGGTTTGGAAGGTGTTTCCATGGTCGTGGTCGTGGTCGTTGATTGAGCGAAGGCTATGGGCGTCTAAATATTGTTACTCTCGAGCACATTCACTTTTCTGCTGCGTGCCAGGTATTCACCTCATTATTCAAACGCTGCGGTGAGTCATTGGATTGGAACGAGTAACTGCTGACAGCATGGCTCGAACAGATGCAAGCCTCTGACCACCAATTAACTTTGCCAACATGACTCGGCTTCTGACAGCTTTGGTTGTCTTGGCCTCCTTGGTACCAGGCATAGATGCGGTGCAGCGCCCTCTCTTCCCTGGGCATGAAATCAACGATGGATCACTCGTCAATTTCTTACCCGTAGGGTCTTTGGACGCGCTGTCCTTCTCACAATACACTACCTTGAGACATCCGCTTGTTCCTGACTATGGTATGAGGGTTAAAAGGAGTAAAGAGTTTTGCGACGGGACAGTACAGTAAGTCTCATCGAACATGTTCAGCTCGTGTACTCATGCGTGTATGGGTGTCAAAGAGCGTATACCGGCTATATCGACATCGACACTAGACACATATTCTTCTATTTCTTTGAGAGCAGGCGTGACCCGAAGACGGATGATGTAGTATTATGGACGAATGGGGGGCCAGGTGGATCGTCGGCCATAGGACTGTTCATGGAACTGGGTATATCTGCGTACTCATCATGCAGGCATAGCACTAATGCGTATCAATTCATAAAGGGCCATGTCGTGTTACTGGGACAAACGAAACTACCTATAACCCGTACTCTTGGAACGAAGTAGCAAATATTTTCTTCATCGACCAGCCTATTGGCACTGGGTTCTCCTACGCGGACTTTGGGGAGTACGTCGTGAGTAGCTATCCTGAGTCCGTCCGAAGCACAGGGATTAAAGAATATAGAGCACAACCGAAGAAGCTGCCCGCGATATCGGCGCGTTCGTCTTCATGTTCTTCGAACACTTTGTTACCTTCACAGGAAGACCCTTTCACATGGCGGGCGAATCGTATGGTGTGAGTAACCCTCGATTTGTCACTTTATTTTAACGGCGAGCCTTACGGCTCAATTCTAGGGTCGAGCAGTACCAACGTACGCATCTTACATCGTCGACCAGAATAAACGGCTTGTCGAAGCAGGCGCGACACCAATCAATATCCAGTCAATCATCCTCGGTGTGTCCCTTCGACTCTTCGTTTGTCCATGACCGCGGTGTCTGACCCACTGGTGTGACTCCACAGCAAATGGGTGCACCGACTGGTCGACGATGCTGCCCTCGTACTACAATGTTGCCTGCGAACATCATTCAGCCCCGCCTGTCATTAGCATCAGGTACGTCCCTTGTGCTGCTCAAATATAAGAGATCCTGACCCAGGTTTCAGCTCGTGCGTCGATCTGAAGCGCGTGGTATGTATTCTCATCGCTACAAACGGGGATCACTACTGACTCATGTTGCACCATAGGTCCTGCGTTGCGAGAAATGGCTGAAAGATGCGTGCTACAATACCACCGATGCTATCAACTGCCAGGCTGCTTGGAATTTTTGTGGGCAGTTGGCTTACGCATATGATGCGACTGGTGAATCAGCTGGAATATATTTCAGGCGAGACTTCATGCTCAATATATGCTCTTCACGCAGGACACAATCCCTACGATATCACGAAAAAATGGTATCTCCTATAGTGCTACTTACGATGCAGCTGCTAACCGCAACATGCAGCACCGGAGAGTATAAGGACACCATGTGCTACCCCATCACAAAGTCTGACATTCCCCCACTTTCCTTCACCCCTCGTTAACTTCTTGCATCTTTTAGGAACATCACTGCGTATCTTTCTCTTCCTACCACACAACAACTGCTTGGGGTCGACTCGAACGTTACCACTGAATTTCGCTCCATTAATCACGATATCCACAATCGATTCTGGGCCGGGCTAGACCAGATTTTCCCCGCCCAGTATTACATCGAGCAGCTACTCGAGCGAGATATCAAAGTTCTTGTGTTCGCGGGTGACGTCGACTGGATATGTAATTGGGTAAGCAAGTCCTCCATCATACCTTCTTTCATCATACACATTCAATCACATTCCATAGATCGGTAACGAAAGAATGACGCTCGATTTGGCGTGGCATGGCCAAGAGGAGTTTGCCTCCAAACCGTTACGCAAATGGAATGTTACGTTCGATGCAAGGAGCTATGAAGCTGGGCTGACACGGAGCGCGGGTTCACTCACGTTTGCTACTATTCATGGCGGTGGGCATATGGTGAGTATTGTGTGGATCCTCTCTAGCTGTGAGGAAGCTGAGTGCTCCGGACGACTGTTCTAGTCTCCTTATGATAGACCTTTGGAAAGCTTGGAGCTGGTGAAACGTTGGCTTGCTGGTGTGGATCTGTGATTGACGTGTACGACAAACGTGAGTCGCCTTTTCCAGTGCAAGAAGTATTCGGTGTACTGACACAACTTTGTTTATCCAGATGTTTATTAAACCAATGATTGTGCAGCTATGTGAATGAATCTTGGTTCACACGACGTTCGCTTCCGTTGCAGAAGCGGTTGCACGCACCCGCGTTTGACTGCAGCTGCCTTCATCCATACTCTTAGCTAATCGCCGTCTCCCGCGATCGCAGGTTCACTACGGTTACCAGTGATAAACATATGGCTTCATACAGTTATAATTGAGGCCGATATGTGTCAAACGCACTCAAGATACGTATCTGACACTTCGTTATCGTCGAAGCATCGCCAAACCTAGGTTTACACAGCAGCCATGACGAGTCCGACAATGTCTTCTCGCCGACTGTGGACACAAACCACATGCTTGTGATGAGCGGGTTTAGACGAACTGAATTGCCATTCCACTAGGATCTGCACGTAAGCAGAACTGTGACCTATGCTATGACCCTTCGGGCTGAACATATACAGGATAGGTTGGCAGCAGGTGACTGGTCGAGCTTCTGGCACTGGACTTGTCCGCATGGCAAATTGCCACCGAGTGACTATTGGAATCCTGCGATAATCCGGAGACGGAATAATGTAGAAGTGGAAATCTGATGCGTATCCAGTGACAGGTGAGCACTCATGTCCGCTTGTACAGAACGTGATGACCAGGTACGTGTATACCTGCTGATAATCCGATATAGACTTCCTGATGGCTACTGCAAGACAGCATACAAAGTTTCCATAACAAACCCCGTTCGCAGCAATTTGTTCCCATCGAATGCGAGTGACTTGCGACGGCCGAATCCTCCGGTGCGAAAGTCAGGTCGTATTGAGGCAGAGCTATCTTCTACCTCTTGTTTACGCACTATCGGCACCTCGGCGCCCAGTGTCGTCAGATCACAGGTACATTCGTGCGAGAATGCTTCAGGTCTAATGCTTGGCTTCTGAGTCGAGGGCCAGGTGAATCATGTACGCCGGAACCCTCCTCCGAGTTGCTCTAACCAGCTATAAGAACGCCTCTCTAGAACCAATCTTCTGTAGCCAACTCACCAAATTTCTTCTCAGCAAGATGTCTCTCACATCTTATATCGCCAGCATCCACAGTAACAACTACCTGTTCATATCCGCCTGCTTCGTCGTCGTCGTAGCATTCATTCATCTTATCCCGTATGTCATTGACCGCCGCCGCATCAGACGGTATCCTGGGCCATTCATAGCAAGTATATCCGACACATGGATGGGATGGATAGCAGCCAAGGGGAAAATCAATATAGAGGTTCATGAAGCACACACCAAGTACGGTATGTACATCAGACTATGCGGTCTCTTTCTATCCTCACCAGACTTTTCCGTAGGGAAAATTGTTCGCATCGCCCCCAACCACGTCTCCATCGCCGACGCTTCGGCTTTGTCTGTCATCTACGGTCACAGCGTCGGGCACGGCACCCCTACCAAATCTGAAATTTACTCTGCTTTCAATACGTTCGGAGTGGATACGATCGTCACCACGCGCTCAAGAGAAGTACACGCTCGGAAGC
This sequence comes from Cytidiella melzeri, assembly GCA_022592445.1. Taxonomy (NCBI): domain Eukaryota; kingdom Fungi; phylum Basidiomycota; class Agaricomycetes; order Polyporales; family Irpicaceae; genus Cytidiella; species Cytidiella melzeri. The sequence continues at coordinate 154,918 of JABYQR010000057.1, read as the reverse complement.
GCAAGTTGATCGCTCACACGTTCTCGTTGAAGAGCGTAGCTCAATATGAGCCTGTGGTACGCAAATACAACCGTCTGCTGATGCAGCATTGGGACCGGATGTGCGCGGCTGCCGTCAAAGGCCAGAGTGGTATTGTTGGCGAATGCAGTTGGCAAGCGAAAGATGGATACGCGTTTCTCGATTGCTTGGTTTGTGAGTGACAACTTGTTGTTGTTTTTTTTGCTCTTGTGGCTGACGACGCGGAAGGGTTCAACTACCAGGTGTTCGATATAATTGGTACGCACACTACGCATCGTATGCTCCCTGAAACGTCTTTGAGCATATATATCTTTTGATTACAGGTGACCTTGTTTTCGACGGCCCATTTGGTATGACTACTAGTGCAAATGACTCGGCGCAAATCGTTCGGTCACGAGTTGCCGCTATTGACGCGTACGGTATAAAGGACAAGGAGCTTGAATACTCAACTATCCCAGCTGTCAAAACCATCAACGAGCGTAGCAAATACGCCATTTCCGTTGGTGTGCTTCCGACCTGGTGGCGTCCTCTGATCAAGAGGCTGCCGTGGTATCAAGCCAAACGCAAGGCTATGGACGACATCGGCACACTTGCGGTCACGGCAGTTGGAAGGAGGTTGAAGTCGACGGATATAAGAAACGATAATATCCTGTCGAAGCTACTAGAAGCAACGGACGAAAAAGGAGAACGCATGGGTAAGATGGAGCTGAGCGCTGAGGCGATGACGCTGATGGTTGCTGGAACGGATACGACATCGAAGTAAGCTTTTGAGTTGATTAACGTTCTTCTCTATATATATGCTCACTCCTGTGTCATTTAGCTCAAGTGCTGTAGTAACCTTCTATCTGACGCGCAATCAGGAAGCGCAGAAGAAGCTACAGCGCGAACTGGACGATGCGTTGGGACCTCCTACCGCTGATTCTTTGGAGGATGCAGACTTTACCACTGGCTCATATGACCAGCTGAAGAACCTGCCTTATCTGCAGGACGCGATCAACGAGGGGCTTCGCTTATACTCGACAGTCGGCATCGGCCTCCCACGAGTCGTCCCAGAGGATGGATTGACGATCTGTGGAGAAGTGTTCGCTCCCGGGACTGTTGTGAGCGTCCCTACCTATACCTTGCATAGGGACAAGAGCATCTGGGGAGATGATGCAGACGAATATGTTCCTGAGCGTTGGTCTCGCGGAGATAGGACTGCTATGCAAAAGGCATTTGCTCCCTTCTCGATTGGCCCTCGGTGAGTTTTGTCCAAACGAGTTGCGTGAAGTGCCATAGCTTATTTTCTTATTAGTGCTTGCGTTGGGAGGAACCTAGCTTCTATGGAGATGACCATCTTCTTGGGCAATCTTTTCCATCGATATCAGTTCTCGGTGATTGCGCCTGACTACGAGGTATGTTAAGCATGCTAGTGCTTTGTTGACGACGTGATTGATTAATATCTGGAAGCTCTCCATTCATGACGCATTTTTGCGCAAGCCGACGGATTCTATTGTGGGAATCAGGCGCAGAGGCCAATAAACGACCGTACCACTAACATATACCTGCAAAGCGATGACACGGACTTGAGTATGTCTTGTACGACAGAGGAAGTCAGGCTGCTGATAATTGTGTCCTTCGAGCTGGGTTGCGCTGGAAATTCACATGTTGACCAAGCTGAATCCTAGATGCCGATACTTGTGTCCCTCCTTTGAGCTACAGACTTTTGTAGTCTCTGCAAGACGGTCAGCGCGCTACTATATTTCAGCGAGTGCGTTGGTGGCTGCATGTTCAGACAGAAACAAATGTCGCATGTCAACGCGTGAGAATCGAGTCGGCCGATATGACGAGCAGGGAGCCTGCGGAAATGTAGCAGGCATTCCATGTTAACATTGACCATCGCTGGCGTAGAGACCGTACTTGGTACTACTAGTACTGTAGTACATTGCGACAGGTCACGTGCTCCATCACAGGCGTATGTCACGCGAGCGCGGCCGAATGTGGTTTCACTCACTTCAGACGAAGAGCGGTTCGATTTTGCGGTGAAAATGAGCGAGAGAATTCTGCCCATAACGTTCGTATTTCGAGGGTTTTTATCCCTTTCGTATTGTACAGATTTGTAAGCTACGAGAATAGGAGCTACTTGATTACTTATCATTAATAATCCTTTTATTCAGTCGTTACCAAGAAAATACGCTAAAGAAGTCATGAGAACGATCAGGCGCTACTCGTACAGGTCATACCACAACACTACCCCCTTGTTAAGGATTTTTCGTCTCGAAAAGCTATCGTACAATGCTATTGTACAGAAAAATAAAAGAAATCGTACGTTTATCAGAATTGGCAAGTTTGGCGCATCGTGTTTGGCTTTATTTGTCTCGGTTGTTCCTCAGTCGTTGATTTTCATCTCGTCTTCGTAGGTCGTCGCTCGCGAACCATAGAGCATTATCGCTAGCTCGTCCGGGGAAGTAGCGACGGAGGCGTTCTCCGTTGTAGAGGTGACGAAGAACGTAACCAGACCTGGTTTGTAATTGGTAAGTGTTCTTGTCGGTCATAGCCTTCACTATGAAAGGACCATCCCATCGAGGATGAAGCTTTGTAGGACTTTCGTGCTTACGTTTTACCAGGTCTCCGACTCCAATGGCTTGTTCCTTGTAGGATCCTTCACGCTTGTCAGCTTCCGTCTTGAGTCGCGCAAACGCATACTCATTTGCTTCGTTTCGGAAACGGTCAAGATCTTGGACGTGTTCGAGCCGTTGGATTTGGATGGCCTCGATTTCCTGATCAGTAGGCGGGACGCGAACCACGTCGTATACGTGATCATTCGGTAAACGCGGGTGTCGACCGTACGTGAGGTAGAATGGAGATGTGCGAAGCGATGGGTTTTCGTGTGCATGATGTGCCAACAAGACATCCGGTAAGTACTCGTCCCAGTGGTTCTGCGAAGTAGGAGCACATACCCGAGCTAACATTTGTACTAGAGTATCATTGAACTTCTCGAGGCGTCCATTGGTCTGTGGGTGATACGGCGTTGTATGCAGGTGTTGAATACCTAAACGGCGAAGGAAGTTTTGTACCAGGTAAGACCGGAATTCTTCGCCATTGTCAGTGAGGATAGCAACGGGCTTACTGTGCGTCGAAATCACGTAGCGCAAGATATTTACGACAGCCTCTGCCGATCGACGTGTCAACGCATTCGCAATGGTAAAGTCAGTTCCGAGATCCATACCAGTAATGAGATACTGATTTCCTTGTTCTGTTTTCGCCAGAGGTCCTACAAAATCAAAAGCCCATATGTCGCCGGCACCTACACGAGGTAAGGGATGAAGGGTCTGTGGTGCAGAAGGTTCACGACGAACAAACTGACATTCGTTGCAGGTTTTGACGACTCGTTCGACGAGTTCCGTCACGAATGGCATCCAAACGCGGCGACGAATTGCCGGTGTAACCGAAGGGACACCGAGGTGGCCAAGGTCGACATGAACACGGCGAATGATGGCTTCAGCCTTCTCAACTGTGGTAGGTACTTCTACTTGCAGTTCTTCTTCTCCTAACTGAATAATCCGATGTAGCTTTTCTTCGACGAGGCGGTATTTCCCATCACCGACGGCATCAGCTTCGACTCCAGCCTTCAAGTCCTGTTCATAGCGAGCCAACGTTTTGAACGTCGATGTTCGGTCGGGCGCTGATCTGAGGGCATCAAGAGGATTTGCGAAAAGCGGTTCAAGAGTCTGTTCATCCGGTGTTTCGTTATGGCCACCACGACGCGATAAGGCATCCGGCGCAAGTTGTGACCTTCCGGGACGATATATGATTTCGACATCAAAATGAGCAAGATCATCGATGAAGCGAGCGAGGCGGCGACCAAGATCCTTTTGAGTACGTGCGTATTTCAAAGACTCATGATCGGTGCGTACCACGATAGGCGATCCTTCGATATAACCTCTCCATTTCCGCAAGGCCCAAACGACTGCGAGCATCTCGCGTTCTTGTGCAGAATACCTTTGTTCCGTAGGCGTCATTCGTCGTGATTCGAAGGCAACAGTTCGTAAGTTCTTTTCCTTGAATGCGAACCGAAGCGTTGACTTACTATCATCCTTCCCCCCTTTTAGATCCTTAAACGGCTCCGACGTTTGCTGAAGAACGGCGCCAATGCAGTTTCCTGAGGCGTCGGTATCTATTACAAACAATCGCCATGGTGTTGGATGGATTAGGAACGCAGGTGAGGTGAGTTTTGTTTTGATTGTCACGAAAGCACGCTCACGGTCAGCATTCCACTCAATAGGACTCCCTTTCTTAGGTGATCCAAGCAGTAAGTCATAAATTGGATTCATAATCTTTGCGAAGTGTTGAATGAATCGTCGATAGTACCCTGCCAGGTTGCAGAACCCGCGTACCTCCGTAATCGTTGTTGGGCGTGGCCAATCACGTATCGCGGCAACCTTTTCCGGATTAGGACGAATACCTTGACCTGAAACGATATGACCAAGGTACAGCACGCTGGTAAGTCCCCACTTACACTTCTTTTCGTTCAGTATCAACTGATGCTTCTCCAATCGTCGCACGACAGTATCGACGTCGCGTAAGTGTTGGTCTGCCGTTTTTGAAAAAATGATGATATCGTCGAGGTACACGATCACGATGATGTCGAGTAAATCGCGTAGGATTTCATTCATCATATTTTGAAATGTAGCAGGTGCGTTGATGAGTCCGAAAGGCATTACACGGAACTGAAAATGACCATATCGACAGGTGAATGCGGTTTTCGGACGCGCGTTGTCGGAAAGACGTACTTGCCAATAGCCAGAACGGAGATCAAGACAAGTGAAGAATTGAGCACCAGCAAGAGTGGCGTAACAGTCGTCGATTCGCGGCAATGGGTAAGCATTTGGCACAGTCACTCGATTCAGTGCTCTGTAGTCGACGCAAATGCGCAGCTCACCGTTTTTCTTCCGAACAGGTAACAAAGGCGATGAATACGGCGACGAAGAAGGTTCAATAACTCCTTCTTTGAGTCCATCGTCGACGAACGCTTTGATGGCCTTTTGTTCGATAGGCGAAAGAGGACGGCCGTGTGCGCGAATTGGTTTCGCATTGTTGGTCTCAATGTCATGTTCCCATTGGCGTGCCGGTGGATATCCAGGTTCTCCGCGAAGCATCGAGGGTGACGTTCCTTCATTGCTGTGAGTATATGTCTACTGACGATAGGATCACATACCTCGCCTGGGCCCAAATCTTCGACTACCGCGGCGACGACGAACACAAGATGTTGGGAAGTGTCTCGTTACGTTTCGGCACGGTAAGCACATCGGTTTCGCTGGTCGAATGATGTATTGTAGTCCTGACCTCGGATCAACTAGCTTATATTTGTTCGTGTTCCAATCGATTGCGGCCTGATGAAGACGCATCCACTCCCGTCCAAGAAGAACATCATGACGGAAATTCGAATCATTTTCCAAGACATAGGCATGAAATCCTCTCGAATCCGTCCACCGAAAACGAGGGTCATTCGTGCGAACGCGGACGTGGTCGTCTTGCCGGCCCCAACTACATCGCGAGGTGTAATACGGAAGAACTCAGCATGGGCACGACGAGCAACATCGCGCGTGACGTAGTTCGACGTTGCGCCGGTGTCGAGGAGGGCTCGCACACTGATGGCTCTACTTCCATGAAGGTCGCGATTCGGCGGACCCAGCCCAATCGCGTATGTTGGGTTTGTGTCCATCTCTTCATGCACTAACGCGTACAGGGGATCGTCATTATCGTCGGTAAGTCGCTCGTCTTGCTGGGTCGGCTCTTGACTGACGAGAGGCTCGAGATCCAGAGCAGGGATATAGTCATCGGGCAGGTCTTGCGGGAAGAAATCTCCATTGTCGTTCGAAGAATTTTCGGACTCCATCTCAAAGGTATGTACTTGTTGTGGTCTTGGAACTCCATATGTTCGCTGACCGTTCGTTCGTCCGTTTGACACAGGTGAAGCCTTGGTAGTGCGTCGAGCGCGCTTACAATCCTTGGCAACATGGCCGCGTTCGTTACAATTGTAACATCGGACATTTGCCGACTGTTGCATAGCATCAAGGTCCATCGGAGTATGGTTCGCGGCGTCGTTATTGGCTGCGGCGTTGTTGTTCGTACCTGCGTTCTGCGAAAAAGGAGGAGCCAGTGCCGGGAACGGAGTGTCTCGTCTCGCCTTGTTCTTAGCTCGAGGGTCATTGCGCCCATTCTCGTGAGGACGACGTGAAGAAGGGTGAGACTTCTGTACCTGATTAGAGAGCTGACGGTTCTGTGCCCACTCGATAGCCAGGTCGTAAATGTGCGACATGTTCGGAGCGGTATTGGAGCGCAACGCTTCGGTGATGTACAAACGGGCTTGCTGCGGGAGCGAAGCAAGAAAATTCCATCGACGGTCTTGGTAAGTCATCTGATTGTCCGGGATGCGAGCGTCGAGCAACTGAAACTTCTGTACAAACTCGGCCATGTCTCCCTGATAAACAGTTGCATGCATACGGGCGCGAACCTGGTCGAGGATGATAGGATTGTCAAAACGTTGCCGTAAGAGGACTTCGAAAGCGGCCCAGTCCGCCGGAACAGCCTGACGACTGATGAGGTTATGGTACCAGGATAGGGCCAAATCGTCGAAGCACGTCGCGGCTGCCGGAATCCATACATCGGGTGGAACCCCCGACGCACGAACAGCGTCTCGGAAAATCGTGATCCAATGATTCACGTTGCTGTTTGGTGAGTCGAGCTCTCCTGAAAAACGCGGCGGCGATACCTTAAACGAACCTCGATTAGGTTGAGGTGCCGCTGGTGCAGCCGGCGCGGGTGCAGGTACAGGTGCGGGTTGAGGCGCATTCACGGTCAACTGAGCCTGCGAGAGCGCGGTCGTGAGGGACTGCTCGAGTTGTTGCTGGGTCAGCAGCTGGTTCTGAGCAGCTTGGACTTGTTGTCGAGCATCTTGGAGTTCATTCGTCAGGGTGGTGAAAATCTGCTGCAGGGCTGCAGTAGCTTCGGGCGGAAAGTGATTCTGCAGGATTTGAAACGGATCCATTGTGTATGACAAGTACCGTAAATACTATATAATAATGGTGCGCGCGACGGCGGTACTATGAGCGGTGCCCTGTTCTCAGAAGGACAAATCAGACGTCAGTTTATATAGGCCTAAAAAGAGAATATACCTTAGTACACTGCGACAGACGGCGCGGTGCACCTATACAGAGTCAAAGTCGAGGTGAGAATTCGAGGTTGACTAGAGAGAGGATGTGCGAGGTTAGCTAGACCCCACACTTGATCAAGTGTGGTTTCACTCACTTCAGACGAAGAGCGGTTCGATTTTGCGGTGAAAATGAGCGAGAGAATTCTGCCCATAACGTTCGTATTTCGAGGGTTTTTATCCCTTTCGTATTGTACAGATTTGTAAGCTACGAGAATAGGAGCTACTTGATTACTTATCATTAATAATCCTTTTATTCAGTCGTTACCAAGAAAATACGCTAAAGAAGTCATGAGAACGATCAGGCGCTACTCGTACAGGTCATACCACAACACGAAATCGCGTCCGAATCGGCGCGACTTGAACCTGAAGTACTTACACTTGCAGAGCATCGGACCACTAGGTGGACACGAAGGTTGTGCCACTCATATGGGTACAACTTCAGTACAACGCCATTACACGCGATAGCGGCGTGTAGCGATCACAGGTCAGCAGCTGGAGCATAGAATCACTTCTTTTTCTCGGTAGCCAATGCTGCTGATACGACCCCAGATTCAGTTTCTCTCATTGACGTTGACCCGGTACTGATCTCCGTTTGATATTCTGGCTGCGTACAGTGTAGGTGCGATACAATTCGGACCTGTGCATTTCATATATTCATGACCGCATTAACGACAGACACCGGCTATGGCTGGGCGGAACGTGGGATATTGAACACGGACAGTGGGTTTGATGCAGATGCCGAGTAGGAGAAGTAGAGAGAGCTCCAGATATCAGTAGCATCTACGACCACGTAAAACACGAAGAGGGTGAGTAACGCACCAGCTACGACTCTGCTCAATTTGATGTACTTGCGGACGTCACTGACTAGGCTCTAGGCTACCCGATTTCCATACTCGAATCGAAAGACTGCCAGACGTCACTAGAACTCGAGTCATAGGACAAATCATGGTGGGTACTGTATATCTTCTCATGCAACTGATATTAGCATCTGCCATATTTACTAACAGAAGACTGGCCACGCAGTTACGAGGGATGGCCGTTACGCAAATTCTGGTTCTGTTATCATCACGTTGAGGGTTAGCCCCACAGCCGAGTCTTCCAGGACTGTGCAGAGTCGACGGCGGAACAAGGTCTCGCGGACGAAACTGCTGCTTGCGCACGAACTTCAAGTTACTCACTTTCCTCTTTCGGACGAGTGGAAGATGCCGGTAGCGCCTCCAGTACTGTGCTGTCCTTTACCCGAAAAGAATACAGTGAAGAGTTTCGCCTGTTGGTGGTTCTGAGATTCGGACTCCATCTAACGTATATCTTTGAGTGGTGACTCATCTACTTTTCAAATCGTGTCCGTCACAAGCTGGCTTCGATACGTGTTCTTCGCAATTGCAGCGTGTTGCGCAGCGCACCTGATTTCTGGGGAGTCTTCGTAGCTTCCATGTGAGTACAATGCTTGAGCACTGCAAAGTCACCTGAACGACCAAGCACTGTTCTTTTCCAGGAAACATCCAAATTTGGCCCGACCATTCTCATGCTTCAAGCTTCTATTGGCATCAAATGAGATGGCTTACCCATTGAGAGCGATGCTGGCCTTGCACGAGTCATTCGCCGCATGTGTAGGCACTGAGATAGTCAATGGTATGTACTACTTTGACTCTCCACATCCTCGATGTATGCATGCTAAACACGCTTGTCTCCTCTGTTTATGCACGGTCCTCTCCTACCATGGCTTTCCGCAGGAACTCTCTGGAGGTCTCATACGGTTCTTGTGTCAATAATGTGACCCTCGTCCATTCTCATCGTCGTTTCAGTTAAATCTAAAATGTTTGCAATCATTCTTACCACAAAAACGCAGGAATGGACTGCGGTACTGTATGACCTATCAACGAAAATCCGAACGAATGCTACTATCCAAAACTCCGGAGGTACTCGTCCTGATTAATCCAGCCGACTTTGCCAATGCGGAGGTCACCTCGTGTTGAGTTACGCGATGATGGTGTCTTCGGGTAAGATTCCAGACCGATTCGATCTCCATGGCCGACGAGTTCGACGTACCGGTAGCGTTTCCAGGGCTTGGAAATCAGGACATTCTAGCAAGCATGGATTGTAATTCCGACTGATCATATCTCAGGCAAAGCATTCCTATGGAACACGAGCAATTACGTGGCAAGATCGTTTGTGACGGACCCTTACTTTGGGCTTTCTTCTTGCAGACATACCATTGCAAGGCTTGCTGAAAGTGGTCACACAGGAATGTGCGAACAACGGACGAAGCAATAACATTCGTGCCCTTGACTCCAACGGCCAGCTACCTGTTGTTGCGCCAGGCTGAAGCATCCGGCATGATTGGATCATGTCTTCCTTGGTAAGTTTCAGTGATCGCTTGAGCATGTGCGTCTAATTGCTGGTCGCCGAACGAATTAGGTACGCTCACTCAATTGGCCGCAAATGGGCGTGGCATGCTCTCGACGATCCATTCCTGTGCTTCTGGACGGGGATATAAGGCAGCATCCTGCGATCATGTCTTTCATCCCCCTGGCCCCCGTCCCCTCTCCCAGCTATTGACATCATGTCTACTCTCGCGTCGAGCCAGAATGCTGAGAAAAGTGTCCGAGTTAACGTTGCCGGCGTGTCTTCATCCAGTTCAGACGGCTCGGTAGAGAACGTCATTGGCGTTCTGAACCGATGTGAGGACACAATGGCTCTTCCTCATCGGTCCAAGATACGGTCAGTCTGTACTTCACATCCACCATTGCTCTGTGTCTGATCCAAGCAATTCCAGAGAGTTCCTTTGCGAGCCTGCTGCAGAGTTTTTTGGTGTTCTGATACTGGTCGTATTTGGCTCAGGAGTAAACTGTGCCGTTACGTTGTCCAGTAACCCCTCTTCAGTTCTGGGTCCGCCCAAAGGAGTGGGTGAACAATTTTTGCCGCTTTCATATCTTACTAATGACATGGCCATGGCCACTCTAGGATTGGCTGTCCGTGTCTTTCGGCTGGGCGGTCGGTAAGAAGAGTACAATCTAGGATGATCTAACGGAAATGCTCATTATCCTATCAGGTATCGGCTTAGGTGCCTGGGTTTCGGGCAGCATCTCTGGTGGGCACATCAATCCCGCCGTCACTATTGCGATGGCCACACTTCGCGACTTTCCTTGGCGCAAAGTCCCTTTGTATATTCTTGCGCAGCTCTTGGGCGGTATCTGCGGCGCCGGCATCGTCTATGGCAACTACATCCACGCTATCGATGCGTTCGAGGGAGGGAGGGATGTTCGCACTCTCGCTACGGCTGGTTTGTTCGGTACATTTGCGGTCGGTTCTCTCTCACCCGTTTTCATACGTCACCGAGCTCATTCACACGCAGGCTGATTATCTGACGAATGTCTCTGCCTTCTTCGAAGAGGCAAGTCGGCCCCCTCCGCCAGTTGAGCGTTCACTCACATCTGCCTCGTCAGTTCCTTGGCACAGCGATGCTTCTTCTTGCGATCTGTGCTGCCACCGACAAACGCAAGGGTCCTGCGCCCCCCGAGCGAGTACCGCTTATTCTCTTCATGACCCTTCTCGGTGTTAGTATCTCTATCGGTGCGCAAACAGGTGAACGAAGTGACAACAATTCCACTTGTCAAAATCTGATAGAAGTCTTCGTGACATAGGCTTTGCTCTCAATCCAGCAAGGGACCTTGGTCCGAGGATGTTAACTGCCATGGTCGGCTATGGGAAGCAAGGTGAGATTCGGGTCCAAGCTGCACCGTAGAACTTTGTTCTGATGCCTTTCCCCATAGTCTTCAACTTCAGACAGTGAGTTTCCATGTATCGCTTCATCCTCAACCCACATCTAAAGCATGCTACAGCCAATACTGGATTTGGTGTGGTGTAATGGCTCCAATCCTTGGTGCTCTCGGTAAGCATCCCTCCCCCGACTTGATATCTCCAGCTCATTGGCGAGAATGGCCTTAGTTGGTGTGTCCTTGTACGACTTCCTCTTCTACACCGGCCCAGACAGCATCTTCAACAAGAGGTAAAAGTCGTTTCTTCGAATCATCCACAGCTCACCGACGTTGATTCCTGTTTCAGGAATCGTCGTTCTGCTGAAGTTACGCGGAAGGCGATGTCAAATAGCCCCGAGATGGCGTAGATGATGTGTCCTTTAGCGATCCCTGGCTCAATCACTCACATTTCTTTCCCCATTTCGCCGTTGGCGGCACGGCTGCCGTGTTGTATGAGTAGTGCACCCTTCGCTTCGTCCTCCGTGTACGATGTCTACGGTTGTTTGACGTTCTCGGTTTATGATCGCCCCTGTGATATATGGCCTTTTTGGTTTCTTGATTCAAAATTGTTACCGCTCTCACGATCTTTCCTACTAGATTCTCTACGACTTTTCACTTGGTTTATGGTATGACGACTCCTGATATTGATGACGAACTTTTCATGCTTCACGCTACCTACCTTGTTGGCCATGGACTGTTTCGAGTGAAGGATGTCCCGTCCGAGCCAGCGTCCAAGAGAACTGAGTGCAGTGTAAAATGTTTTTGTGATTCATACAGCTGCTGGTAGGTTAACGATACAAGTATGCCCGTCGTAAAGTACAACAACTATTACAAGTACAACATGGTCTCGTACAGTACTGCTAGGCTCCTGCGCTAGTCGTCAAAGTCATGAACATGATATCTCCCAAGCAAAAACATTACAGGGATGAAGAAGGAAAGAGTAAACATGGAACTGCAAGATATCAACCAAGGATTTTTAGACTTTGTTGATAGGTCGGCCCTCCTCTCTCCTTGCACGCTGGTGAGCACGGCGAGCCTCGGCACTCCTACATGATCAATACCATGAGTCTATCAAGCAGAGATGAGAATCGTAGGACGTTCACTTACGGTCGGTTGAGAAGACCTTCGGAGCCTGTAAAGAAGAATGCGTCGTACACAAACGTGCCAACAAGAGCGCCAAGGATAGGCCCGAGAATCGGGCACCAAAGCCAGTATTGGCTGTCAAGTTAACGTGAGTGATGAGTGGATGCTGTCATAGCCGTATCACGTACTTCCTGAACGAGAACACTTGGCCGCCATATCCCACCATCGCGGTTAGGAGTCGGGGGCCGAGGTCACGAGCGGGGTTGATAGCGTAACCAGTCTGGAAGCCGAGAGCTGAACCGATACCGAGGACAAGGATGAAGAGGGCAAGAGGGACGAGTCCACCAGGCGGAGGGCCGTTGGCGCGATCGGTGAATGCCAGGACGCAGATGAGCAGAACCGCCGTGCCCAGGAACTCGTCAAAGAAGCAAGAGACGTTAGTTAGATAGTCGGCCTTCGTCATGTATTAGCTTTCTATGACGCGATAGTAGAATATGGTCTGAACGTACAGAGTAGGTCGAGAACAGACCGGCAGTAGCTAGAGTACGGACGTTGCGGCCTCCTTCGACTAGGTCTATGGCATGAATGTAGTTGGCATAGATGCAGCCAGCTCCGCACAGTCCTCCCATGACTTGGGCGAATATGTAGATGGGGACTTTGCGCCAGGGAAAATCACGGAATGTCGCGAGAGCAATGGTAACAGCTGGGTTGATGTGTCCGCCAGAAATACCACCAGATACCCAAACCCCGAGCGCGGTGCCTGAATGGTGGTGAGATAGAGCGCTTCGTAAGATTAAGCGTAGAGGTGATGAACTCACCAGCTGCCCATGCAATGTTAATCGACAGGTAATCCTAATTGAGGAGTCTGATTAGCCGAAGTTGCAGAAAATAAGCCACGAGATGACTTACACCCTTGGCACTCGAAGCAACTTTGGTCGTTGCACCAGATAGCACGACTTGACAGTCAACACCATTGCCGAATATTATGAGAATCATGACACCAAGAAATTCAGCAGCGGGTTCGCGCAGATACTCTCTACAAACATCGCGGGGTGAGAAAGGACATCGGGTCAAGTGGATATGGTGCTTACCGGATCCTTGACCACCTGTTGGGGTATTTCGTGTAATGAACTACATCGTGATCTTCTTCTGAATACATGGCAGCGTTGACGTCGTCCCGCCGGGTGACCTCGATGTGCTCTGCGTACTCTTTCGAGGGGGTAGTAGCTGGGACGGAAGACCGGGAATCGCGGTCAGACATTGTGGAGTGAGGAAGTGGTGAGACGATCAGACACTTCGAATGAGGGGGGAAGTGGCTGGTTTAAATAGTAAGTTGTGCTCACAGCTCTTGGTGCCTGGACTGAGGACCGCAAGCAGATTGGGCCAAGAAAGAGGCGGAGGAGAACGGGGATGCTACAGAGGTCGCTGGGCGCGGAAAAGGTGTATAACCAGAACAATTCACTCGGCTTGCAACCGCGGGGAGAAATCATGCGGGGCCCCCATGACTACTCTCTTTGGGAGCAATCTGGGAAAGCCTAACCGGACAACTGAAGATCGATATCCTCCAACTGCAACCGGAGCGAGATACCGTATGGGGTCTTCTGGAACCATCGGACGAGGTTCTCGTGGTGAAACAGTTGCCTGGCCGAGCGAGTGCAGCGGTCTCTCGACTCCCAGGCATCGTATGCGTAGATTCTCTTCCGCAGTTTGTGCGTAGCTGCTACGTCTGCGACACGATAGGTATATGGGCTTCGTCCGTGCATGAGGTGATCGACCGTACCTTGGCGTCGTCAGCTCCCACTCCCACTCCGAGTTCGAAGAACGGGCCACCGGGTACTAGTAGAAGAATCACAGAGCATATATGAGCTCGAGGGCATGAGGAACCAGATTGACAAGCCGGCATCATTGCCTACATAAGGGTGAGGTGTGAGAAAGAATAGTTCCGTCGGGTGAGAGTCTCCTACCCGCAAACGTGACCATATGCGCGCTGGCAGCCTGATTAGCATCACCCATTTCATGCAGCCCTCGCAGAGGTTGAGTGTCTATACCTTGAAGATCCTGAGTGCTTTGTAGGACCCTACGAGCTCAGGGACATGAGCGGCTGAGGGAGGGTGGAATTGTAGGCCCCCTGAATGCCCTCACAGAGGTTATATACGAAATCGCTGGAAAATGGCCCAAAATGTCCTCGGTATTTTGGGGGTTTATGTCAGGCGCTTGATCGGGTCGTCCAAGATTTTGCTCAAAATGTCCTCGAGCAGTATATATGCTCTAAAAATACTAATAAAATCGCGAAAATAATTCAAAGTCGCAGATCGTACGCTACACCATCTTTACGCATTCTTGCCCCTCAGGATCATCGGATAGAACATCATCTGAGTCGTCTCCTGTACTTCGAGGCTCATTGATAGCAGCCGCCCATGCCTGCGCACTGCCTCCACCCTGATCGATAGTAAGCGAAACACTACCGTGGCGAGCAGCCTTTGCGCCTCGCTTGCAAAGACCACACAGCTGCTTGATAGCTTTGCTAATGTCGTCGTGCCGGAGGGTGAGTGCCAGATGAAGACGCGCGGAGGCCGCACAAAGCGTGACAGTGTCAACTTCGTGAGTTCCGACATTGATACCTCCGGTAGTGATAGTTTTTGCGTAGTCAGCGAGCGAGAGCACCACATGAGTTCGTGGGACATTGAGGAACGTAGGGCAATCCATTTTTTTGCATGAATTTGCTGAGTACGTCGAGCCGGCGAAATGGGAGTAGATCTGCACCGCGATGTACGAAGGCGTTCCGACACTATCAACAGAAGCCGTCCAGGCATGTTTAGATCCGCGACCCTCGCTCTTGGTGTACATTGTAACGACTGAAGCATGATGAACAGAGCCCTTCAGTAACTACTCACACGACTAGCTTATATATCTGGTACTCACCTCGTCCTAACAGTAGCTCTAGCTTGCTCACAGCAACGTCGACCGATTGTGAGACTAACACAAAGTTTCCGGGATTGAGAGGTGAGCTCAGGCTAATGTTAGCGTTGTACATATTTGGATGGATAGCTTGAAGATGCGCAAATGCCTGCATCCGGAGAGCACAAAATGACTAGTTGTAAAAGAAGCACAGAAGATCAGTACTGGTAATGGATGCGCTATATAGCTTGAAATCTTACCGCTGATGATGCAGCCTGTATAGTCCGCTTCTGCCCTTCTCGAGTTCCTGATCCCGTGGCCTGATACGATCCAGTATGACGAACACGACGAGCAACACCTGAGCTTGAGCTTGAAGTGATTGCATCGTACGTGAGAGTTGCTAGGCGGGTCACTAAAGTTTGCCGTAGTGTGGACTCGGAGGTATTATTGGCTTCCGAGTTGTTACCGTTGGATAGACATTGACGAGCCGATTGGCGGATAGCGCGGGCGACGAAAGGAGGCTCATGTCGTGCTCGAAGCTTCACCAAAGCCTCGGGTATCAGCGTTGAGGTGGTAGAGTTGATAAGGCTAGTAAATGGCTCATCCGAGTCAATGCTGAACAGCGTGACTTTGCCTTGGGGGCATGTACTACTAGAATCTTGCTCATTGCTGACTATGGTGTTCAATTCACCGGCAGGAACAGCCTGTAGATCCGAGTTGATGCTCTCCGCAACGCTCTGCAGTTCTGCGTCCTCAGAGTCTGGTAACATATTTCTACTTCGTGTCAGATGTCATCACGGGCACTACAAATTCATGGATGCGTACATTTTCAAGGTCTTGTTTATGCCTTCGGAGATGAGTGCTGCCTGACATGCTTCAATTTTGTCTTGCTCCTCGAATGAGATGGTCGCGGCAGACGCATCGTACAGAGCAATGAGCTCAGCTAGCGTGGTGGGCCCTCTGGGTTTACGCGGCTCGCTTTGTTGTGTGCAGCGGCCACTAGATGAAGCTGGATGCTGATACGAGGACAGCATAGTCTTCGCATCGATTCCCACAGCTTGCAAGAGCTGTGCGGCGTTCTCGAAGGCTCTCTGAGACGCCTCAGTGAGCTGAGCATCAGTTGGCCACTGCGTAAGAGCCTGCAGATCAATATCTGCATCGAGAATGTAGGAGTGGTGATACCCAGCTGCGGTTGCATTTGCTTCTTGCTGAGGAAGGATATGACTGAAAGCTGCGAGGAGTAATGTTTGAAGCTTTGGCTGCAGATACAGCAGATCCATGTAGTTGAAGTCGGTCTTGAGCTGGCGGAGAGTACCGAAGATGTGTTCACAATTTTCGGTACCATGTAGCCAGGGAAGGAGTGGATATCCCGGATGGAATTGGCGGTAAAGGATGATGAGCGATAGAAGACCGTCGCATATGGTTATGAAGATGTTGTAGGACTCCCGGGAAATGAATTGGACTTGAACCGAGTACGCAGGATGCTGCTCAACGTGACTTCGCCATGCCATAAGTACAAAGCGAGCTGTCATAACCATGGTCGCTCGCTCGAGATGGGTAATTAGCCGGTTTTGCCAGGCATCAATCATCTCTCCCAGAATGAAGAGGTAGACAGCGAGAGCTGATCGCTCTGGATGGAGGGCCAGCACGTGAGCAAGAAATGCAGAAGATGTTAACCGTGCAGCCGCGCGATCGTCCTGCCTATCAACCTTTTCTACATCCCGGTGGAACAGTGGCGACACGACCCCAATTACACAGTCACGGAGCTGCGAGTAAAACATGGCACACCTGCCCATGACAAGAAGGCGTGCTCCTGTGAAAAGCTGATTGCGTCCAGTCTTTCGGGCGTGGTTGGAGTCCTGAAGTGTAACGAACGGATGGTCCTGGTCTTGAAAGTGAAGCCGAAGAGTGATCCGACATGCGGCAAGAGAATTTGGGATTTCATATTCAACGACTTGCACAGCCGAGTCATTGATTCTTGACTGTAGGGATCGCTCAACCTCAGTACCATCAGCCGACATTGAGATCGGGTAGATTTCAACAGAATGCAGTAGTCGTAGGATTTCCAAATGCAACGCGTGAAGTGCGTCGGCATTGTCGCTACCTTTGCGCGCTACCGCTGCGACTATCATAGGCGGGACCTTGTGCAGAGGCACTCCCACTGCATACAGTCGCAACTGTAAAGGAAAGATGCTTCAGTACTGCGCTTAGCAAAGAGATAACATGTGGGAGCTACTTTATCAGCTTGGTGGCTACATGCATCCTGGAATACACGGTCTAGATCAGATTCAGATTTGACCTCTATCTCGCCAGCCGCGCCACCAAGGATAGTACACATTCCATCCTTTGATTCCTGAAAGATTGCCAGTGCTGGCTCAAGAGCAGTGTCATCCCAAGATAACGATAGAGGTCCATTGTAGCCAAGCCGCCTAATAACAGCCTTTGCAGCTTGCACATTGGCAAGAGAGAGACCCGGCTTGAAACGGGGAGCCTTCGCTCGTGTCTGACTGTAACAATATGAATATTTAATAAATGTCACTAATGGAGCAAGTGATGAATTACCGAAGACTCCGTGTTGTTGGTCCCCCTAGATGCTGGCGAAACGACTCGTATGCCCGTGGCGCAAGAGACGCCATCATATTTGCGAAGTCAGAGAATACTCGGGTGTAGGTCATTCCTCTGAGGGACTTCCCTTGCTTCAAGCGATCAGTCTTGACAACAAGGGCGCGGACCATACCAAGCAAAATCTCGCTGTTGGAATACGTGCCGTCTACAACACCTTGAGAGAACTTTAACCACGGGGATCTCCCATTTTCCTAATGCAGCTATCAGTTTGAGGTGCTTGAGTAGATCTAGAAGGTACATACCATCTCTACAAGTTTTTGCAATCCTCGATACCGGATATACAACACCCCCATGTCTTCATCCCGCCAAAGTTTCGGAACAAACTTCATGTTCTGTTCAGAAGGTATCGGGCGACTCAGCTGTACCTGGAAAGATCTTAGCGATAGCAAGCTCTGGCATTCCATGCATGTGGGTGGTTCATCGGCCAGGCTTGAGACTGTAACTAATAGCACACACCGAACTGAGAAAACAGTACCGAGAGGACGGAAATTCCGCCATTGGTAAAGCGACACTTCGCGTTGCTGAACCGCTCGCTTCTGAGAAGGCTTGAGCTCTCGCCACAGTAGATTGTCTGTCTCATATAATGCGTTAGCGATACGAGATCGCGAAGGGGCCCCTCCACCCGCAGTGGCTGTACGGCATAGATACCGAGCAACATCTGGACTGGACTCCTTGGTAAGTCCAGGACACGGAACACGGATAATTTGTTTTGAAGGTGATGTCGATAGATTCGGAGCATTCTGGGTAGAGCGTTGTACAGGAGAAAAGAAGGTACGAAGACTCGGAGTTGAGCCACCCTTCTGGTTCTCCGCGCACTTCTCAGTTTCTCGATGTTTTCTGAAGTTCGCTGTGTCGTGTCGCTTGCGCATTTTCTTCCAGTCATTGCAAGAGGAGCAGCGGACTCGAAGCTGGTCGGCTGGATCAAATTCGGCACGGGCATCCATTGCTAAGATGGACTTGGTGAACTTCCTATCAGCAGCTCCAGTGGGTCGAAACGCAACAGTCGGACTCTGTGGCTCCGGGCGTTGAGCTCTGCCGTGCTTCGAGTCATGAATGATCGGTCCATGCTCTCCTCTTTGCACCCGCTTCGGCTGCCTAAGAATGTCGGCACTAGACAGCGCGCGTTTTCGACTAGCTGGCTTCGGCTGTAAGCTATCGCTGTTGGCATTGTTGTTAAGGTCCAAGGTGATGTCATCGAGCTGTAGTTCTCGCTCTAGCGCAGTTTGCAAGACAAGTGAGTTGAGCGCTACCGTACAAGAAGGATCCTGGTCGTCAGAGCTCTATCAAGCTGTCAGTATCATTCTCAGTGACTTTCCTACAGTTAGACTCACCTCCGAAGTGTCCTGTAACCCCTCAGACAAACGAAGAAACCACTGCATGCGGTGTTCACCTTTTGTATCATCGGTCCATGGTTCCAACCTTAGCAAATGATGCGCTAGTGTACTTAGGACAATAATCCCACACGAGTCCGAATCATGCTGCCTTGGCAAAGTGCACAACGCTGTGCCGGCTCGCCGCAGTGGCTTGGTACTGAACTCCGGTCGAAGTTGCTCCAGCCACCGTTGAAGAAGATCAGCGGTCTCTTTGAGCAAAGAGGCAGACCGCAAGAGAGAGTCGCTATATGAATACGTATGGTCCACCAAGTCGACCGTAAGGAGCGTCCAGTGAGAGTTGTTGACGTGCAGGGGGAAAAACAGCAGGTCGATGTCTTTTCTGCGGATGGAGTCGGCGAGCGTCGTATTCTTGGGTAGATGGCCTCGTTTATACATCTCCCGCAAGTTGGGAAAGAAAAGACAGTTCACTAGCATGATGCGACTGCCCTTCTGCATATCTCGAAGGATGTAGTCGAGGCCGGCATTAATCATCTCATCGTGTAGCCACTCCTTCGAGAGAAACCGTGCCAAATCCATCATTGTCAAACGGACTGCAGGGCCAAACCCGGGCACTAATCCCTTCCACGGCAACACCTCAAATGACTCCTGACATTCCATTGCAAGTGCGGCACAGGCAGGTGAGAGTTTAGATGTCTCTTCCAGCCATTCCGCGCGAGTAGACCATGTTCGCCCGTGCGTAACGTGAGGCACCATTTGCTGAATCAGCTTCTCGACCCATAGAGGATACCGCTGTGATGGATCTGACGGGAGACAGATCGAACG
The DNA here is from genome assembly GCA_022592445.1 of Cytidiella melzeri. Classification (NCBI taxonomy): domain Eukaryota; kingdom Fungi; phylum Basidiomycota; class Agaricomycetes; order Polyporales; family Irpicaceae; genus Cytidiella; species Cytidiella melzeri. The sequence continues at coordinate 135,185 of JABYQR010000057.1, read as the reverse complement.
AGCACCGCTGAGCCAAGCGTTGTCAAATTTTGTGCGGAGCGCTAAAGCTGAAGCCACTGATGCCTGTATGTGACGTTCGGCACCCGAGGGCTGGTGGTGTTTGTCAGAGAGTAGAGCTGTGGGATTGTCGGGGGCGAAAAAAGGCTGCTCCTCGATTTGAGGGGGAAAACGGGTGTAAACCGTGAGAAGCTGTGAGACAGTAGCATCTTGTGGTAGTACGAGAGAGGCTACAATATCAGAGGGTATGTTGCGGGCCACGTTTCGCGCATGCTCAACGTGGATCGGCATGGAGTCGTTCCATACTTTCCCGCAACCAATCCAGTCTTCAGCTCGGAAGGTGTTCAGGTTATCGAGAGGTACATCAGCTTCTTCATCCGAAGACACCTCATTAACACGATCAGTGTCGTCTAAGCCGTTCTTCGGACCACCACCGCGTAGACATGAGCGTGTGATGCTATCCTGCAATGCGCCACTCTGAGGCTCGAAGTAGTTTGTGTACAGAAAATCACATTTATTCAGATAAACTGAAAGGTGTCAGTGAGCAGAGTATCAGCGCAGGCTCATCGGATGGCGCACCTATAGATACTACAATGATTATGAACAGAGCCATCCCTGCCATACTGACAACCAAGTGCATTCCCGGAGGTTCCCATCGAGTTGTAAGGAAATCGAGGACAGCAAATCGCACGAGAAAAGTCAACATACGGGGCAGAAGTGAGAGGTATAGAAACTCACTATCTGGTATTTTTGCTAGTTCTTGTGAGCGGCCACTAGTACTACTTCAGCCAGCGCCGCCGCCGCCGCCGCCGCCATAGCCAACGTAGTCGATCATGGTTGAAACGAAGAGCGAGACCGGCTGCGACCCTTGGTTATGTCCTCGATCGGGATTGAACCTTCTCACGATCCGGCACAAATGTCCTCACTCAAAATCGATCCTCGGCGAGATTTCCGGCTAAAATGTCCTCAAAAATTTCGGACATGCCGCCTTCTGAGGGCCACTTTATGTCAGGCGCCTAATATATGCTCTGTTAGAGCATTCAGGGGGCCTGGAATTGTCAAATGCGCATGAATCACGTTCAATTTCTCGCTAACCCCAGTTTAGGGCTTGTACAAGCGCCCTGACGAATCCATCGCTCACTGATCGCCGACGTCTTGCACACAGCTCTCATCTACTCTACTCAGATTCTACGAGCTCTCGATACTCTGACACTCCACAGAGCCTGGTGTTGCTAATCAGACATGTCTATGCTTGATAAGTTTCGCAAAGGTGCCCAAAAAGCCGGCGTTCAAGCTTCTGCATTCATCAAAGAAGGGTCCAGCAAGCTTGCCAACGAGTCGCATACTTTTACCCAGGGATTCACATTACCGGGCGAAGCGGAGAAGGCGGCAAAGATTTTGGCTAGTTTCCTTGGTGCGCAAACCGATCTAACCTCCTGATACACGTATGAATAATCCACCCGTTTATTCCAGCGGACCCCGATCATCCTGAGTCTGCGCTAAACGCAATCCCTAAAGCTGTACTGCATCGTGCAAGAGGTGTGTGCTATTGCGTTCAATGTTCAATGAGATACTCAGACACTCTACTGTCCTCAGGTCTTGCCGTGTTCTCTGTCCTGAAGGCGGGATTCGTGTTCTCTGGCAAAGCAGGTTCGGGAATCGTCATTGCACGGCTACCGGATGGCTCTTGGTCGGCGCCGTCCTGCATCGCTACTGGAGGTGTAGGGTGGGGTCTACAGATTGGAGCCGACTTGACCGAGTTCGTAATTGTCTTGAACAGCGAGGATGCCGTCCGTGCGTTCTCCATGGGAGGCAATGTGACGATCGGTGGAAATGTTAGCGCTGCTGCGGGGCCTATAGGTACTGGAGGAAGCATCCAGGCATCTCTGGCACATCCAGCTCCTATGTTCTCGTATTCAAAGTCTAAAGGTACGGAGACAATGATTTTCCTAAAACATTGTGTATGTGTATAGCTCAAATACCCAAAAGGTCTCTTTGCGGGTCTGTCGCTTGAAGGCACAGTCCTGATTGAACGCAAAGATGCGAATCGCGACTTTTACGGTTCGGTGGTTCCTGCGCGCGACATCCTTGGCGGACGCGTTCCTCCTCCTGAAGTCGCATCAAGACTATATGAGGTCATCGAAGCCGCTGAGGGTATCGACGAGTCTGGTCTGCCAGAAACCGCATACGTACCCACCGCCTCTGGTGATCATCTGGATTTGAAGGATGGACGTACAGTGTTTGATGCGGAGGGACACTGAGCGAAAGATGGATAGTGGATGTATGATACACACGAGCTCTTGGCTAATCTTCTTTCTTCACGATTTCTTACGTCAAAGTTAATCTAATGTACTTGTTCATGACCATCGTATGACCTACTTTCTTCGCTTGGAAACCTAACTTTGTACATCCCCACTCGCAGTCACATAGGTCAGGATTCTCTAATATAAATGTCTATCGTATTTCGTGCAGCCTAGATTCTGTAATCAATGCACGGAAAGCCGTAGGAACACCCACACAGGCACGCACAGCATGCAAAGTACCTCATGACTGGTTTTACGGTTAGATCCACTCGATTCGGCTCTCAAAATAAACCTGTGAGCTTGAGAGTTGGACATGATGCCTTATTGCGTGTCCATGTTCATCGGGTAAAAAAACAAAACGTTATCGCGCTTTATATTGCGTGGCGGGGGTTTATCGCGCGCGCTTGACATTATAATGATGTCCGCATAAGGCAGGTCCTTTAGATTGCATTGTAAAGGCCAAGTGGCATGCGGTAAACGATTTTAAACTAATGTAAAAGCCCAGCACTCGATGTAAAGTAGTAGTGGCAGCAATATATAACATTGTTAACCATTCTGTGGCGGGCTTGGGACGGGGGGTGACATGAGTGTGAGAAAGTTGGGGCTTCGTAGGTTAGGAAGCCTCCAATTTCGACCCCGCCGCAGAACACCACAGTGTGATGTTGTGCAGCGAACGAGGTGAGAGTCGCGCCTTTCGTCTCGCAGTGAACGTGAGTCCGTCACCCACTGCCTAATCAAGGCATCTTCTGCACAAATCGGGAAACTGTCTTTCTCGCTCGACGCAGTTTGGTTTATTTCTTATAAGTTCACTTTGACGTGGTGGATCGACTCCCTTCACACTTCCCTTCCCCGTCCTCGGCGCTCTCGCTCTCGTCGTCGTCGTCTCCCCCCAACCACCATCTTCTCTCTCTCTCCCCCGCTGCTCAACAACAACGATGCCCTCCAAGATCAGCTCGACCGTCCACTCGACTCTCTGAGTGCGGTCATAGACCTCAAGCGACACCGCATTCACCCGTGCAAGTCTGTTCAACATGCCAGATTCACTGTATGCACGCCAATTTTTTTCGCGCATACAGTCTCATTCAATAGATTCTTTCAGTACTTCCCTTCCTACAAGAGACGGGGCCATGCCTCCTTCTTCTAGAAATCCCTATCTGACGAACTTGAGACTCTGTCCCTACCACTACCGAATGCAGCACCTCCTTTGGACGACGTTCTTATGACACTACTCACAACGTACCTATTGCATACCTTGACCACAATTACTTGGACCAGATTCTCTCAGCTTAGCGACATGAACAACTCCAATGTCTCCCTCAGCCAATTCGCGCACGCTATACACACATTTCCTACTCTCCTACGATGGCTCCCATATCTGCGCGACCTCGCGCCGAAGTTTTTGGACTCGACCCTCACGCGCGCCTACACTGCTCTCACCAGATCTTCGTCGCTATACATGGTGCACGATGTTTACGCTCTGAACTCACTCGTATTATAGGCATCGCAAACTGGGATCTTCAACAGACTCACGCTCTCTGTCTTGGCAGCATCTGTTGTCATATCTGTCACGCGAGGCATAGCGCTCTACCATTACTACCGCGCACCCATGGCACTCATGAACCATTTCGAGGCGTACGAAATTCCTCGTGTTCTGAACGCGACGGGATACGTTCGCCTCCCAGGTATGACATCCTTCAAAGAGGCAGAACTACTGTACCTCGCCAAGGAGACGACAGGCCCGTTATTCAACGTCAGCGCGTCAAAGTCCTTTGCAGGTCCATCGCCAACACTCCCATATCTCTCCCTCCCTTGGTCGTTATCCCAATCCGTGTCCCTTTCGAGCACATGATCGTGCGAGGCATGGTGATGGTGACGGTGTTGAGTGTTACTGCTGTGGTGATGATGCCGACTGTATGAAGACGACTGGGCATACAGAGCGGGATCGAGGGGAGGAAGCTGCAGTGCTGCTATTCCGGGTACCGGTGAGTGCGCTCTGCTCGAGCCTGGTGTCAGCTGTATCTTCACATGTGGTGCATCGACCCCCTTCACACTTCCCTACCCCATCCTTGGCGCTCTCGCTCTTGCCGTCATCATCTCCCCCCAACCACCATCTTCTCTCTCTCCCCGCTGCTCACCAACGACGACGCCCTCCAAGACCAGCTCGACCGTCCGCTCGACCCTCTGAGTGCGGTCACAGACCTCAAGCGATGCTGCATTCACCCGTGCAAGTCTGTTCAACACGCCAGACATCCGCGTACCTCATCTTCGTGTACGTCTTTGCCCCAGACCCTGCCGCCGTATGCTGACCCTTTGCGCTGGCGATTCTACTACTCAGGTCCATTTTTGTGGTAAGTACACATTCAACCTCGCCGCTATAAGGGACACCTGATGACCACTGATTCGTTCAGCAGTGAGCGCAACCGAGGAAACTTTGCTCACTGCTTGCTTCAACCACTAATCGTTGCCATGTAGACGCCACCGTTGTTTGGGACCGGGCCATAGCGCTGCCTAGAGAATAGCGTTTTGTGAGTGGCGCAGTAGCTTATCGCCCGACGCGCATACACAAAGGTGATGATGTTCGCAGATATGGAAGACACATTGGACGCCGGTCAAAGCTGCGCACTTGCTCTGTCGGTGAGCCCTCGCAGTCATGTGTGAAAACGACTTCAAGCTGACAGACTTCTGCCAACCAGCTATCGGGCCATCGCTGCGGTACCACACTCCCTCTGGGCCTTCTGCACGAACCACACCGTCGAGGAGCGCGAGAAGATCTACTGCGCGAGCAGCTGAAGCCTTGTGGACCTGACAGCGCTAGAGCACTCCACGCGCACCAACCAGACCCCCGTTGCACTTGCAACGCGGAACCAGGCCACCTCAGAGGCCATCCTGGTCATCCGAACATATGCATTCAAGTCGTTGCCCTGGCTGGCGTGGTCGCCTACCAACTATACGTGGATACCTCTGAAATGCTTCGTACGCACGCCATTTTGTTTTCGCGCATACAGTCTCATTCCATGGATTCTTTCAGCACTTCCCTTTCTACAAGAGACGGCGCCATGCCTTCCAATGTCCAAGCCTCATTTGGCGCATCTGTTAGGTGAGTGATTGTGCTACCCAGATGTAATTTATTTCCGAATTCTGACGTTCGCCTGATAGGTTTCTTCGTGAGTGCGGTATTGCTTGAAACTGGACGTCGCTCATATGACTGGTGGCCATGCTCACCTCCACATTTCTGCTCCTGTCTCTGCATGTATCTGCTCTCGCGACGTTCTCAATTTCATCTCAACCTGGACACTGTTACTCGCTGTATCTGTTCTGCTATGATGACTATTTCTTTCACCATGCTCGTGCTGTATTATTAATTAGCTGATGTTCTTGCCATTGCGCTGTTCAATCCATTGCCATTGTTGCTATGCACCCTAATGCGAGAACTACTGCCTTGAAAGCATTGCATTGATGTGTATGACAATATAAACTACCGAGAGCGAGATTATCTTGCAATGTAAACTGTGGGCGGAGACATTAAAATGTATTACCATGCAAGATAAAGTGGCCCGCGGACCATTATCGCGGGTGCCGGGTGTTTATAACTTTCCAGGTACAGAGATTGTGTGGGATAAAGTTTGCTCAATGTTATATTGTAATGCTCGGGTTTACAGTGGTAGGTATTGTGCGATAACGTTTTGTTTTTTTACGAGATGTTGCAGCTTCCAGCTGGAACCCGAGTTACAAGTACAGTATGCATGTACTTTGGCCTGACTTGCAGGTGCAGACATGTGATTTTCGAACCGGACTTTCCCAATTTAGTCCAACGTAGCTCTCACTTCAGCTGTCTGGCACGAATCTCAGCAGGCTCAGCGTCCCCGCCTCCTTTGCTTGTCTTGGACCTCGCGTTGTAATCCTAGCCGGCGAGTCTAGCCACGAACTCATGCTCAAACTTCGAGATCTGTTTCACAAATGACTTGAGCAGAAATTGATCTCCGAGTCGCTGCCAGCCACTCGTGATATTCGTCTTTTTCAACATTTCAACTGCGAGGTACGACCAACTTCATCGGTATCTCCAACATTGATGTCGAGCCTAACATATAGAAGCCCCGCAGCCCCCTGAGAGGGCCTTGGGCTCATGTTTCAAAGCTAGTCTCGGTTTCCGAATGTTCGGAGTATGTGCTTCTCTAGTCTATATCTGAGGCTTCAAAATCATAATTGACCTTACGATTTTCAATTTCAGGCACTTAGAGCGTACTGTCTCTAATCAATGCGCTCGTAGGTGGTATCTGGGGGAATCACCAATCTGAAGAATATGGGATACCAGCGTTTATCTCTGTGTGTACCTCTGTGCGAGGCTGCCGTACTCCGAGCTAGCCACAGCAGGCAGCGGGTGAACACCGGGTACTATTGGGCGTAAGGACGCGGAGCATAATGCCCCAGGATCCGGGGCCGAGATTGCAGTAGCGGTCGATTCGGCGTGTGGGGGTATCTTACGCTAACAGGATGTGTCTTTGTCGAGGCACATGTCGCTACAAGAGTTGGACATTGCGAAACGGGATCTTCTGCGGCATGTATTTTAGCCTCAGTACGCATGCTGTAAGTAATCTTTCCCCGCAATCTAAACCGGACGTAAAACGTCTTATACAATGTAGTGTCCTTGGGGAAGGCTAGGAACTATGATTGGCTTTCAGGATGTACGTAGAAGCGGACAGGAGGAGAACCATGTGATGTAGTGAGTTTTGAATTCAATGATGAGTTTTTGACTGCGTAGACAGTCTGCTGACGGCGCAGACAAATTGCTCGCTATATCTCTCTATCTGTATCTTTGCAAGGCAAACGCGAAGTGCAGGGTCTCGTGGACGTCCACAACAATGCCAGATTATGAAGGTGGTGCTCGCCCAGTCAGAGGAGTGGTACAGGAGCCAATGCGATCGCGGCTATGCCGATTGAGTCCAATCGCTCTGTTATGGAAAGGTTTATTCTGTCGCATAACTGAAAGCCTTGAAACAAGTTCACGCCAGGTAAGCATCTGCTCCATATATTAGTCTAGATGCGTCCAAAAACGCTAAGAATAATGCTACGCATCTGAGTCTGAGGATACGAATGTCCCAAGATGTTCACAATAAAACCAGGGGTTCACTCACATGTTCTTGCCCACAGGTTTTCCGCGTCCTGACCGAGATAACGATCCACTCAATTGATGCTTCGAATGCGATTCCGAATTTGCGATTCAAATGCCGGATTTGGTAATCGTAGTTCGTTCCAGCTTTTGGCGCGACCCGATGACACTACTTGTGACTTGACACAAATGACGACCCCGCCAGGTGCGTAAATTCGATAATGGTGGCTGCTGGATGTCGATGCTGTTCTAACACCCGTTTGGACCATCCCAACCTCTAGTCGAACTTGCATGGCGAAGGATGAAACGAGTCAGCGTTGGTTATCATCGTTGGTATGGGAACACCGCGCAAGATACAGAAGCCAGGCTTCCTACTATGCCTCAGATCGCATAATGAAGGTGGGGGGCTGTGCGATCATAGTATTCAGCGGATCTGTCTGAAGTATCTCTCGGGTCGCAGCATACCGTCCAACGGCCACAAATAATTTGAAACCTTCAAGACTGTACACGTGGTACCTTATACCACGCACTGCGATTTGCCTCTGTAGGTTACGGCAAGAACGACGTTTCTCCTAGGCATTCACTGCTACTCTGAGTAAGACGTCATTGTATTCTGTCGACGGGCATACTCACCTACGGAGTGTTCCTCTTTAGCCTTGGCGTTGATTCTAAAAGGGAAGAGTTTCACACTCGCCGATGCGTCTACATACCCGACACAGATCTACAAATCTAAATTCGATGGGTGCTCGAATCTACGGATACGACTGTTCATTGAAAATCGACCGTCACTATTTGACAAATAACTCAATCGACAATTCAATATCCCATCCCCACCAACGAAACTGCGTTTTCCTTACGCGCATGACAGGGGCAAGCACCAGCTACAACACTATGGCTGCCTGGACAGTCACGGGGCTCCACAATTGTACGCCTGACATCCACTCTCAGAGCTTGGGGTTAGTCTAGTGAGCCGCAAAAACTCAATTTCTGTTCCGTAGATCATATGTGACTATTCAATGGCACCTCGTGCTCATTCTGCTCGCCCAGGTATATAAAGGACACAGACTCCCCACGGTACCGTCAAGGCTCACTGACCTTCCCACCCTTCCCAAGATGTCTTCACACCGCGATTACGCTTCTCATCCGTCTAGAAATTACGACGATGACCACAAAGAGGACATAAAGCACGTCGAGGAAGTGCCCACCTCGGAGAATGGTACCAACTCCACTCCAAACACATACACGGAGTTCACACCTAGGACTACATACGGTGGACGATGGAGAGGGCTTCGGTGCGCAAGGACCTTTGTCCATACATTTGTCATGATCCAATTCCTTCACAGTAAATTCCTTGAGGAGCCGGCCATCCCTGCTGGCGAGTACATTACCAAGTATCCGAACCGATGGTCGAGGTTCAGGTACGCGCCAGTGACATCTCTTTCACGCTTATGCTAATAGACGACGGCGCATCAGAGAAGTTGGCCGCGAAACTATGGCAGAGTTTATTGGAACCATGGTCCTTGTGTTCCTTGGAACGAGTGTCAGCTGTCAAGTTACATTGGGCGGAAATAAGTTAGTGAGTCCGGGCGGTGATAAAGGTGTATGGATTTCCATTGTTATTGGATGGGCTTCAGGTACGTTCTTTCTTCTGCTTATCCCTGCCGTCGCCGTTAGCTCATGCTTGGTTCTACTTAGCCGTCGCCGTTGGTGTATGGATTGCGGGTGGTATTTCCGGAGGTCATCTCAATCCGGCTGTTACTATCGCTATGGCGGTTTGGCGTGACTTCCCTTGGCGTAAGGTTCCCACTTTCGTTATTGCCCAAACATTAGGCGCATTCTTCGGTGCCGCCATCACTTATGGCAACTACCTGGGTGCTATCAACATCGCGGAAGGTGGAGCAGGAATTCGCACGATTCCAGGTCAATTCGACGGAGCTGCGGGGACAGCCGGCATGTTTGCCACTTTTGCGGTGAGCTCAGGCCTGTGTACGTGTCGTGCACGGACAGCTCATGATGTTGTACTACGCAGATGGGATATATGTCCAACGTCCATTGCTTCTTCGACGAGTTCCTCGGCGCATTTACCTTGTTGATCTTCGTATGTGCCATTACCGACCAAAACAACGGGCCGCCTCCTGCCGGCTTGGTACCATTGGGCTTGTTCTTCGCCCTTTGTGTCATCGGCTGTGGCCTCGGCATGCAGACAGGTTACGCCATCAATCCTGCCCGTGACTTCGGTCCTCGCGCCTTCCTAGCCATGGTCGGATATGGCCATCACCCTTTCTCTTACAGAAAGTAAGTCCAGCCGCCGTCCGAACTCGAGATGAATTGACTAATGAGCGTTGTAGTCAATACTGGATATGGTGCCCTATCATTGCTTCGATCCTGGGCGGCATCGCCGGTGTTGGCCTCTACGACGTCTTCCTGTTCTTGGGACGAGAATCCGTCACTAACCGACCGTTAGTATCCGTTCGAGCGTTTTCGCTGCGTTCCTTTGCTGATAGTACTTTGCTTCTAGGGACAAGAGGGCTAGACTCGTTCATGCGCAAGCAATGTCTGCTGAGCGTACGAAGCCAGGTATCACTGGTATAGAGCTGGTCTGAGTCGGCTCATATGTTGTGTTGGGGGGGTGGTTTCAACAGTGCTGAACATTGTACATTAAGGGCCTTTTATTAGTGTCTATTCTCTAGCACTCTTGTCAATGACGAGAGTTGTATTTTAGTATTCAAAAAAATGTAAGCGTGAGCAAATTGATTTACGATGATTTTTGGGTTGCATGAATGCCATCGTTGTTCCAAGAGAATCTGAGAGCGCCATCGCCGCGAGACTGGGATTGATCCGCACTGCTAGTGGAGCGCCCAAAAGCGCTGCTTCTGCCCGATTAGGAGATGTGCGGTAGCAGTAGTCTCTCTTCCACCTTCCACAACGTCGAATGCTACCTTTCACGACTAAAGCCTAGAACCGCATACCTTATTGACAGTCTATACCCACTTAACGACTTGAATATCACATAATGGCCATGGAACACGAGCGCGACAAAGGCAGAGACGATATGCTGGGCGAAGAGCGGAAGGGTTTACTGTCAAGCTCCCATGAAGACTACAACGACAACGACGACGACATTTCCGAGTTCCCAGAACAGAAGTCGCGCAGATGGCTCTACTGCGCAGCTGTTGGCCTGATAGTGCTCATGCTTGGTGCTGTCTTCGGTCCACCGCTACTACGCACTATACACCCGCCACCAAGGCCCATAGCGGACTTCGACAGCCAGAAGCTGCGAAGTAATGGCACGCATTTGTTCAAGAAGACCGCTTTGATTGTTTCCATAGACGGTCTTCGGTGCGCTCATCACTCAAGTTGACTGTGACCCTTCATGTTGATAGTTTGTTCAGAGCGGACTACCTGGACCGCGGGTACACACCGCACCTCTTGGCCATCAGCAAGAAGGGCCTCCGGGCAAAGTCCATGCAGCCTATATTTCCGGTGAGACACGGCCGTTGTTTCCTATAATTTACAGAATAACAATTGTTTCGCTAGACATTAACCTTCCCGTGAGTGAAGCCACATTCCGTCACACACGGACGAAATTGACAGTTAATCCGGACCAGCAATCATTGGGCCCTTATGTAGGTTGAAGAGTTTGCGAAGTATATAAGGTTTTAACTCGTGGGCACAGGACAGGTCTATATGCGGAGTCTCATGGTATTGTCGCAAACGTAACCACTCAATAACCATGGTACCTCACATATCAACTGACCGGCTATGCGCAGAATTTCTGGGATCCCGCAAGCAAGACCGAATTTCGGTACAATAAAATAGAATCATGCTGGAACTCGTCATGGTGGTACGGTGAACCTGTGAGCCTTCATATTTTCTTTTGCAGTAGTCTTGAACCTTATGAGAAGCAAGATGTGGGAAACAGCGGAGCGAGCAGGTCTGATCACAGCGAACTTGATGTGGTCCGTACTCTACCTAGGCCTGCTTCAGTAATGCATGCTGATTAACGGTTAGGCCCGGCCCTCCCGAGACGTTGAGAGGCGCTACTCCGACCTACTTCGTGCCTTGGAAAGTAAGCCTTCAGACATGAGGTCATTGTTACTCTGCTGACCTTTGATCTAGGATAAGGTGCCACTGAAATGGAAGCATGATAAACTCATGGAGTGGATCGACCTCCCTCTGGACGAACGGCCTCAGCTTCTTATGGGTGACTGTCCTCCGTTTTTCTGCTTGCATATTGTCCCTGACTCGAGCCGCGTGCTCAGCGTATGAACCTTCTCTGGATCAGGCTGGTCACTTAACAGGACCTTACTCTGCACTAGTGAACGTACGTTGGACAATCCGAAATTTTTGAGCCTCGTTCAATTTCATTGGGTTGGTAGCATACTCTCGAGCAAGTCGACACATTTGCAAAGGAACTGCAAGAGTCACTCGAAGCGAGAAACCTTACTGACATCGTAGACGTCGTTTTCGTCAGTGATCACGGCATGACTGACACCAGCCATCCTGAGTTACTGTACATGGACGACCTCTTGGGCGATGGCTTCCAGATGATTGACCACTCTGACGGTGAGGCTTCACGCCTTGAGATGCACGTGCAATATACTAACATGGTGTATGAAGGTTGGCCGTCTGTAGGCCTTCGCTTCAAACCTGATACGAACACCTCATATTACCTCAACAAGTTGTCAGAGGCTGCTGCTGATAGTGGCGGTAAATTTGAAGTGTTCACTCACGACACCATGCCAGAACGTTGGCATTTCGCTCACAACGATCGTATTGCACCGATTTATGTTGTCCCGAAGGAAGGCTACGCGCTGACGGACCATATTGAGAATGGCTCTGGTATGAATAAGGGAGTACGTGGTCTTGTTCTATACGTCTTGCAGCTGTGACTAATGTCATACAGAATCACGGATACGATAACCACAACCCTACTATGCACGCCATGTTCGTGGCCCATGGACCTTTCTCAGCGGTCGTTAAGGCCGTTGAGCAATCCTCGCACAGTGGGATTTTCAAGCGATGGTTGTCTTGGCCTAACAAGGGCTGGCATTCTACTTCAGAGGATGTTTACGTGATGGACACCTTCCAGAATGTGGAGATATATAACCTGATGATAAAGCTTGTGGGTATAGAGGACTTTGCTGCGCCTACAAATGGCACACCAGGATTCTGGGAGAAGTATTTCTGATTACTTTCCTCTGGGCTTTCAAAGTTGGCTGGAGATACGTAGGTAGAATCGTGATAGAGTAACCTTGGAATCTAATATTTTTGGATATACTGCTGAAATTACCTAATGTTCAATTCCCTAGTGCCTCAGTTGCGTCTTTGTTTGTCATTGTGATGTGAAAGCTTGTGAAGCTAACACATACAAACAAACGACGATCGAATAACTTCAAGTGCTACTGTTGCTCAACAACCGATTTTGTCTCTATTCTGGCGAGTCCTTCGGCGAGGTCGCAGTTATGTGGCTCTCAATGCTCGTATCCTTCATATACAATATAAACTCTCCTCAAGATCAGACTCTCAATCTGCGACGTAGCATCGGATTGCTGCGCTTTTTAGACCCGCAGGTAAGTCGTATCCGCAGTTGCTGCTCATTGGGGTCTAAAGTATGCTATCCTTACTTGGGGAAAACTCATTCAATTATAGGTAGCAGGCTGCCTCTTGATCTAGACAATGCCAGGATCCCTGCGTTCACTCATCGCAGCTAGGCAATCGGCTGGCAACGACGAGATGGCAGACTTTGAGAGTAAGGGCGCGAATCTTGCGTGTTGCTGGAGGAATTGCTGTGGGCAGTGATATCAGCCTTCCCCAACACGTTTCCGTCGCAGTACGCGCTATGCTGCGTCGCCGCGTTGCACAGCCATTGGTCTTCGATCCGGATTCCTCCTGTTGGTCAAGATTAACAGTGCACAGCAGATTATGGCACGAACCGCTTCCTCTGATTTGGCTGAGTAAAGCGTCCGTCCAAAATCGCAAACGTTGTTTCAGTGCTTACATTTGGCAGTACTGGGCCGCCGCTTCTTTGACTCATAACCACCGGAAGCGCGCTTGTGTAAAGCTGATCGGAGCGCTTGACATTGTAAGTCCAACATGCCCCCCTTGCTCGACCACCTTTCCACTCGACAGTACCCATCTGCATGTAACAGAGTCTAGCTCATACGACTTCTGTAGCCCCAGCATTCTCCTCATCACCATCTTTCGAACTGCGGCCGCAGTCAGCATCTGCTGCAAAGGCGTGTTGGTATCACCGATTCAGCGTCAAACGAACCGACCTGACCGGGCCCGCAGACAAACGGGCTTAAGGTCGGCACGTTTTGACTGGTGCCTGGGCCTCCTGAGTCAAAGCGAGTCATAGCTTTGGTAGCAAGCACATCGCGTTGGCTTGGCTGCTCCCTGATATTTAATAAGAGAGCCTCCGACTTCGCCACCAACTTACGCTTATACGTTACCCCCTCCCCCTTTACTCCGGCCATGGTCGAAACTTCATCCTCTATAGCTAGCATGAGCTCAACTTCATTACTACCACCTCCGTCATATTCGCCGTCGACTACATCACCATCATACGCTGTTGAACCACGGGACGGTGAGCGACGGCTTGAACTGGTTACGCGAACGCGTCCATCTACCCCTAGCGCGAAATTCACGACGAAGACGCGTGGGATCACCGTCGCGTTACACGAGCAGGAAGCCGGTGCCACTGCGCCAACATATGCGCGGAATGCCATCATCAAAGGAGACATAGAAGTCTCAGACAATGTACATTCAGTCGCAGTTAAGGCATGTCCCAGCCCAGCGTACTCAAACGCATGCCACTGACGCGTTTGTATAGCTTGAGGGACGTCAGGCTCTTACATTGTCAGACGCCAGCTACACGCAGCACCTACTGTTCTCGGAAGAACACGTTTTATGGGAAAGGCGTGATAGTAGCTCAAGCTGCCCAACACGGCACACCTTCCATGTTCCGTTCCCTACGCATTATACAACCGAGGCAGGGAACTTCCTTTGCCCTCCCACTTGCGACGTGAATTATGCTGGCTCGCAGAGTCTAGCGGGGCGCATTTCCTACAGCATAGTTGTGGACATCAAAAAAGCAGTAGTTGGCTCGTGGAAGAAGCATAAAACGTAAGCACTCCTTTTGAGTCCATATTCGATAACGCTAAGAGTGCCTCACAGCGTCAGTATTCCTATACACTACTATCCGCGGTCGCGGCCATATCTCCCTATTTCGCCGTCACTTTTCCCCTTCTTGTCCTCGCTCAAAACTCGCCCTGAGGATTGGCATCAAGTGACGACAAAAATCTTAGACAAGAAAAACGCTGCAACCGCAATAGATTGTCATGTGTGTTGTCGCCGTCAAAGCTCTAAATTACTTTGTATACTGATCTCATCATTTTAGCTCTTTGTACCTAGCGTGCAAATATACGCACTATCAGATACAATCCCGTTTCACTTGCAATTGAAGGGTCCTTCAGACACTTTACGAAAATTCATGGGTCTCGCTGAATCAGCCGGATCTCTGCCGACGCGCGTAACTACCCGTAGCACGGATACCTCAACCTCGACATCCTCCCGCTCGCTTCGCTCGGCTGTTCGGACAGCTGGGTCGGTAGTACTCGGCAGTCTGTCAGACGCTCTCTCATCCCACGCGGCGCACTCAACCCAAAAGGCCTCTATACGCGTTTACCTGTTCCGACAGACGTCGGTGAAGGTACATGGGCAGAAGGCGTGGAAGAACACTGTGATTGGAGAGGGCACACTCCGGCCCATTGAGCATCCGCCTTCGTGGTCATCGGCAACAGCCTACCCGTGGTCAGTGGACCACGAGGAGGAACTTGTTTTAGACTGGGAAGGAGAAGTCAAAGCGGACGAGGACGTGAAGCTGCCGTCGCTTCTTGCGGGCGATTTGAGGGTGATGGTACGTACTCCTCTAGCTTACGTTCCAAGTTGTCAGAGGCTGACAACCGTTGTCGTCTCACAGGACTTCATGGCCGTTAAACTCCTTCCTGCGCGTCCTGAGTCTTCTTCAGTGCCCTCACACGAACATATGCACCCGATACGACTGGTGACGGATCGATATTGCGACACCTACAGTCATCCGTCAGATATTTGAGGTTGGGCGTCCTGCGGTGTGCCTGCAGAACTCTTCATACTCATCCATATTATTTCCTTATATTTCGTCTGGCTACATTCCTGGAATCCCCCAGTCCATAGCATAACATAGCAGCACCATCGGGACGGACCCTTGCATAACTTACATCGCATCACTTTATCATATTCAGGCACAGCACTTCGCACATCCCCCCTAGACCAAGACGAAAAAGTACCTTCATTATTGTTACAGTTTATGCGCACTATACCCATAGTTGGTTTTGTACTTGTCCACCTTGTACTGCTTGTGTAGACTAGGCTCTACAGCGGTCTTAGCAATAGCATCGTGATCATTCAACAAGCCCGGCGTGCACCCATGAACGCCCAGTCCTCGATCGCCTGAGTCCTGACGATCATGATGTCTTGCAGCTGAGAAAATCCCGATGTCCCGCCCTCCGAGACACTGTCCCGTCTGATCCGAGAACTTACAGCGTCTCCAAGGCGGTTCTCGTTCGCACCCCAGCAACGGCAGCTGTCCAACAACGAGATCATACAGGGGCGCTGATACATTGATAGCAGTTGTGTTTCCCTCTCTCTTCCACCTTGCCTTTCACCCACCGTCGCCGTCGCCGTTTCCGTTATATACTGTATCATTCCTTTCTCAGGGCCTGGGTTGCCTTCACTCTCTTTTCTATTTCTCTCTTTCTGCACAGCTGGAATTTGCATCGACGTCGCTGGCCGAAGGCGCTTTTTCCAATACGACGGGAGGGCTGAAAGGGTTAGCTCATCATGCAGCATGACGCCACGACAGGTTCGAGCATGGTAAAGGTACCAGTGGGCGAGGAGGGACAGGTGCAGGACCGAGAGGTTCATGCTAGTGTGGTTGAAGTTGCTCTGGAGGACGTACCTCTGACGGCTACGGTTGGTCGTAGCAATGAAGCGGGGCCAAGCAGAGCGGTCCCTGCAGAAGCGGATCCATTGCCCTCGAAGCGAGGAGAAATTGGGTATCGCGAGCCGGAGCATGAAGAGACACCTCCTACGGCTCAAGGGAACCAGGCAGTGTTACCCGTTCGCCATCCAGCGGACAGGGATCAACCCCAGGCGGATGTTGCGCCTGCCCCGGCTGCTATAGCGGACGAAGCGTCCGTAGCGTCCGTACCTACCAACCACACAATCACAAAAAGCTTACTCGCCAGGTTGACACCCAAGAATGTCCCTCTTATTCGAGGCATTCCCTTGACTTCTATCCTCATCTTCTTCGGCCAAATCGTTATTTTCATCGGTACCATCGCAGGTTGGGTTCTCCTCACCAATCACCTCTCTGCCAACTCTAGCCATGGCACCAGCTTGAACGGCGTTGACGCCAACAACAACTCAGGTAACGACGTCAACACCACCCAGATATTCCTGCACGTCGCATTCTGCGTCGCCGCCCTCGCCCAACTCGTGTTCGCCGAACGCAGCATCTACCACATGCGCGCACAGCGCTGGGCTCACGTTCACGGGTCAGATCTGCCCATGCCTGGCGGCAGGCGTGCGAGTGCCATGGGCATCGGGTTCGCCCCGTGGAATCGCCCGCCGCTCCCGACGTATGCCGCGGCGCTGGCGCAAAGTGGCGTTGGCACAGGCGATGTGGAGGACAACGTAATAGCGGTTCCGCCTCCTCCGGCGTATGGTCATACACGTGGGAGCACGTTAGTTCTGTCGGGGATGTTGACGGATGCGATGAGGGAGCAGAAGGCGCAGGCGAGGGCACTGGCGATCGCTCGTGCCAATGCGGATGGGGATGGTTCAGTGAGGGAGAGCTGGACAAGTGAGAACAGTCGACCGATGAGTTATGTTAGCAGGGACGAGGAGTGGGAGGAGAGGATGAATGCTTCTCGTGCTGCGAGGCTTGAGGAAACGCTGGCTCGCCTTGATACTAGGAGGCCAGCGGCTTGAGGACAATGTTAAACGACAGGGTCGTAGTGCTTGAATATTGACCATTCATATTTGAAGCTTCATTCTGTATAGTTTCTGCGTCTCGCTGCACTGAGCTCACCTATCGAAATCGGCGGAAAACATGATGGGCAGCACGTGTTGGCAAATGCGAGACGCGATCACGTGTAGGCGCCCATATTCATGACCTCTTTCTTCCTGGCCACCACATCGTCAACGTGCCGTTGCTCGGACAGAAAGCTGATTGCAGAGCAAAGACACGACATGGCTCCTACTCCTAGCGTAGAGTTTTACTGCCCGTGTTTGGCCTCGACACCGCATCCACCGCCGCCAAACCTCCCTTCATCCTCCTACAGCTTCCATCCACTACACAGTCTATTTTTCTGTGAGGAGTGCGACGCTATCAGGTGCAACCGCTGTGTCATGGTAGAAGTTAGCGGCTACTACTGCCCGAACTGTCTGTTCGAAGTCCCCAGTGCTAGCGTCCGCGCAGAGAAGAACCGGTGCGTGCTGCGTGATTTGTACAGCGGGTATGGCCTTGATGACAGAGTAAGAAAAGCTGCGCCCGCAATTGCTTCATGTGTCCCAACTGCAGAAACACGTTGTCTGTCGTTCCCTCAGATCCTCCCGATGCTGGGGACGGACGGCCTGTCATCGTGAACACCGTCGGAGAGCCGCCTTTCTTCTTGTACTGCAATCACTGCCGATGGGACTCAGCGGAAGTCGGAATCACTTTTGAAAAGCCGACTGGGCTGGCTGGTGCGCTTCTACGCTATTCTATGACGGGCTAATGTCTTTAATGTCATATATGAGCAGCTCAGTTACAGAAATTTGAAGACTCCGCGCCGGAATCACTCGAGTTCGAGCGACTGAAGGAGCATTTTGAACCTCACCTACGTGCATCCCCCTCCACAGCCCCTGCGGCATCGCATTCACACCACACTCACACGAATCCCATCACAGCCGCCGCGTCGTCTGCTCTCGCAAGAGACATTCCCGGTGTTGCAAAGTATACACCGCAAGCGGGCCGCAGTCGCTCTAGTCGAGAAAAAGCGAACCGAAACGAGGTTCCGGACTACAGAGCAAGAGTCGAGGTTGGATCGAGCAACTTTACAATGGGTGGTGGCGGCGAGACGGACGTGGAGTTCGTGAGGCATTTGGAAGACACAGGCGAGGTTGCCACCATCGAGCAGCGGTGGGAGAACAGCTGGATAAACTCCCTGCAAACTCAGTGAGTCCCTCTCTCGGTGACCGTTTCACGTTGACGAAAGTTATGGACGATCCAGAGATCTGAAACCACTACGGATTCCTCTGCACTCGAAAAAATCCAAGCGTTGTCCCAGCTGTCGCCACATTCTCATCAAACCTGAGCAAAAAGCCCAGTCCGTACGATACAAAATCAAGCTCGTCGCCGCAAACTATCTCCCCGCCATCACCGTCAGTCTTCCGCATATGTTCGCGGTTCTGGCGTCAGCCAAGCGTCCGGGCAAGACGATACAGCTTTCCGATATCGAAGGGGCTATGCAAGCGGGGAAGACGTATCCATTCCAGCTTTCTTTTACGAATCCCTTGTACGATCCGATACAAGTACGGCTGCAAGTGCAACGTTCTACGCCCATTACCACCGTGGACGAGGGAGCTGCGAACAAAGCCCGTCGTCCGCCGTTTGCTGTGACACTTCCCAGTGCACCGTTCCCGATTGCAGCGTTTGCTGAAGCATGGGAGTACGAGGACGACGAAGAGATGTTTGGTGTTGAGGAAGACAATTTTGATGGGGAGGTGAGGGGCGGTGGGAGGGATCAGACGAGAGGGCGTTCCAAGACGGTCGGGATACTTGAGAGGCGGGCGAATGTCACTGTCGTGGGTGGGGAAGTTGTGATTTCGAAGGAGGCGCGAGGGAATATAAAGGTATGCTTCTTCTCTAGCTTTCCATGCACCAACGAAATGCTGGTCTAATTGAGGTATCTAGTTCAATATGCTCGTAAGCTATACCTATCGTTCGGACGATGCTGAACCCTCGGAGGACCCTGGTACACCGTCGCGCATCCAAACGCAGCACAGGCAGCCGGAGATGAAGACTTTCTCATTCTACACCGTCATAGATTTAGGGACGATCATACCCCGGGATGAAGCCAAGGTAGACACGATGGAGTATCAATGAATGTATGTGCTCTGGAAGATGGGACTGTGCGACACAGAGAACGAGAATGAATATTGCGTGATCCGATACATTAGCTGAGTATGCTATCAAGACAGCCGGAGGGAGTCATGTACAACTTTTCAGAGGGTACTCTATTGTTCATAACGAAAGGGGAGGACGAGAGCGATGTGAGTAATGAGAAAGAGACAAGTGAAAGAGAAAAAATCAAAGGAAGTCCGCTGGCAAGAACAGACACGTTCACCAGCGCATTATATCCACTTGCGCTGCTGCCGTTTCGATAGACCTGTCTACCGTTCAGCAAGATCGCGACAAAAGTGTCCGTGGGTATGACTTGCACAGAGGAAACCCAACTTCGTTACGTGTAGAAAAAACAAGCAGTAGATGACCTCGGTTTGAGAAAGTAAAGCTTAGTAGTGGGAATCCCAAGGGTTGTTGTAGTTTGCGTGCTGCGGCGGAGGGCCTGGTGGGGGAGCGAACCCGCCTACAGGTCCCATATTGTAAGATGGCGGAGCAGGATCATGCAACGGTTGATATGAGCTCTGTAGGTTCATGAAGCCAGCGGGTGTCCGGCCTAATCTCCTGTTCCTGAGGCAGCAGTACGCGATACCGCCGAGAATCAGCAAGCCTGCAACAGCTGCTACTGCGATGACGATCCCAAGATGCGACTTGATACGTTGAGCGAAAGATTCGCTGGTGTCTACTGATCGCGAGCCACCGCGGACCTTGACAAAATCGTTGTGCACGGCTGAGGAGTCGTTCGTGAGGGGGAGCATCTGGATGTATGGGTCTGCGACGTTGTTAACCGAACCATCGACGAAATCACCAAAGTTGACGGTCAAGTAGGCATTTCGAACTGGAGTTGTGTGTCAATAAGCCTAACGAACATATATGGTTTGGACTTACGGAAAGCCATTCCGAGCACCATGTCAAAAGTCGGGCTTGCAGCAGTAGAGATCGGCTGGAACTGTTGAAATCACTTCAGTACAGCAGCTTAACGATATAACGTTGTACATACTGCACCAATGCAGACTTTGCTGCCGTCGTCGTTCGTCGCATTGAGGTCCAGCACAGTATCCAGCGGGTTGATAGGGAAGGTAACGCCTCCGAACTTAAAGGCGATGTTGATCTCCACGTCACAGGGAAGCGTCCAAACGGCGCCAAGGCCAGAGTCCTGCACGAAGTCTGCGCTTGGTGCACCACTGTAGATCGCGTCTGATACAGACCTAACAAGGGGAAAAATGAACAGAGTGCGTGTTACGAGCAGTTTTGTTTGCATACTTTGGTACTTGGGGTAGCGAGAAACCTGAATCGAACACAACCGTAAGCTGGCCTTTGCTCGAAGTTGATTTGACTCCCGTGTCAATATCGATGACCTTGCCGTCCGGACCAATTACACCGTCGTTGTCGAGCAAAACCTGCCAGTGCTGGTTACCTCGCTCGTTCGTAGACACTTGAGTCACGTTAAGTTTTGGCTGGCTTGTGACGTTTTCGAATCCTGGGATCACCTCTCCGATTGTAAGCTCCCCTGGGAAGACACCAGCTGGATCGTCGTCACGTTGCAGCAGAATCGAGAGGAAATTTGGTGTAGTGGTGTTTTGTCGGAAGATGTTATCGAGGGCGGTGTCGCCTGATGCGTTGTTGAGCGCATCGTGGACT
Organism: Cytidiella melzeri; assembly: GCA_022592445.1. Taxonomy (NCBI): domain Eukaryota; kingdom Fungi; phylum Basidiomycota; class Agaricomycetes; order Polyporales; family Irpicaceae; genus Cytidiella; species Cytidiella melzeri. The sequence goes on along the minus strand of JABYQR010000057.1, from coordinate 113,929 downwards.
TGTGAGCCGAAGTTCGGGCCCAGACCAATGAGACCTGTGCCGACTGTGGCTGTCTGGCTTGCCGGAACGTCGACTGCAAGCTATGTAAGTCAACAACAAGGAAAGAGTATTAATGTGCTCACTATAAGCCTGGTTTTGTACAGTATATCCGGCAAAGTCTAATGTTGCAAGTTTCACAGGTCCTATATTACACCAGCTCGAATTCAGCGCGGCACACAAATAGTACTACGCCATGAAACCATACCTTCAATGGACCCGATAGCATACTGCACCCCCGCCGTCTTGCCTGTATCTGTTGCCCCTGAAACAGTTCCTGTTACATATAGATCCGAGCTGCACAGTGATTTAGTGAGCTGCGTAGAGTGCGAAACGCTTGGGACACAGCTTACCTTCCGGTGTCGATGATAACGGCAAATGAGCTACCTCCAAGGGTGATGTTGGTAGTATACTGGATATTCGACGAGTCGCTGACAGAGGTAGACCCGGACAGGGAGGTCCGCGATTGCAGCCGACTTGCGAGCGAGGTGTGTGTGCCCTGTATACCGACTCGAACGGCTTCCGCAAGGTCCACAGGAAGTGCAGCGAACGAGCATAGCAGCGGGATAACCGACGACCGCATCTCACGAGATACTTTTTGTCCACAACGTTGCAAGAAAAGAAAGACAAAGGTGCAAAGGATCAAGTAGCACGATGATTTAAGTCGAGCGACGGGGCGGTGCGGCAGATGCGGTTCCCGCCACATAGCCGCCCACAGCTTTGGATTATTGTTTAGAGCAGACATTTGCATAGCATGTTTCTACGAGGCTCTGCTCATAGCTCATCATTGTTACACAACACAGCGACGGAAGGTAAGTCGAAACGTGACTGCTACTGCTCAGAAGCGGGTCGATTCTCCCGGTACGAGTCTGGGACGAGTTGTATAGGGTGGGCATGCTTGTGCTCTATCCAGGGAGAGGATTCTAGACTAGCGGGTTTGATGTGGACCACGAGAAAGTCCTGCGTGGCAAAATTATCATATAAGAAGGCGGTAAGGAACGCAAAGGCTTGCCTTCACTTCAAACGCATTGGTCGAAAACCCGGCAGTGTTTACAGTGGCCGCCGTGCATGATACGTACCCTCCCCACGCTAAAACGTCTTCGCTATCTGAGAGGGCCATCTCGGTGAGGGTAGCCTCTCCTGCGATAACTGTTTGCCGCACATTTTGCCCGCGTGCTTTGCTCGTAATCATGCGCTGAAGGTAGACACGCACAGAGGCAGCATTGGCGCTTCTCGCTGTATCCATCCGAGTCGAATTCGCGTGAAGCAAATTGTGGAAAATAAACAATAAATTCCGTGAGGGTGGTGTTATCACCGTTGGTGGTGTGCTATCGAAGGAACGAAGGTTTAGGCCAGATAAACCAGCCGTGGCTGCCTCTGCCAGTGGGGCTCCTCGCATGGTAAGCTTGATGAGATGATCCGCTGGTGCCCGGAGCTGTAGATGAAATGGTATTCTGTCCATTATCGCATATATTCCACCAGCTGGAATAAACAGCTGTGCAGATTTTTTGAGAACCAGGAGACAGCAGGACTTTATGTGATACGTACGTGACAATCGATGGCCCTCGTTCCACGTCTGCGTGAGGGTATTATAGTGAAAATCGTCTGCCATCCCTCTGGGATCGGTGTGACTACGGAAAGTAACGGAAGCAGATTTGGCGGAATAGGTAACGCAGGGCTGGACTGTGGGCGATAGGATATCACTTGACTCAACCTGAAGAGTCGCCCTCAGCGAATACATAAAGGGGTAGAGACAGCGGAACCTACGTTCTCCGCTTCTCCCACGAGCCAAAGCGCCGTTTAATAACAATGACTCTCAATATGTACCAGACATTGGCCCAAATAGATGGTTCTCCGGGGTACCTCCCAGTGAACGAAGGGGGAAGGGTGGCTGTATGATGTTTGTCCTGATAAGTTGTTGGAAAAGGAATGCTGAAGTCGAGTGTTGGAGGACAACTGACGCCATCTCGCTTCTTCCACAATTCATAGGTATCGGAGAACAAGCAGCTTTGCTCTTCAAGCAGATCCTGCCGTATCGCAGCGACTGACTGTCTTCCTTCCAGCTGGTAAACCGATTAACGGCCTTGCACTGAATGGGGCAAAGTGAGCCACTCACCTTCAACAAGACGGAAAGCACGCTGTCCTCGGCGAGATCCACTGTACCTTTGACAATACCTGCATGTGTATATGTAGGAACTTCAACACCTGGTTCCTGCTCATGCATCGTGATGGTGATATCACCGTGGTTATATTCGAGAGACACTTGACCGGTAGGATTGGATGCGTGTTGCACGGAGCTCAGTCGCTGCTCGCCCTCTTGCAGCTCAGCAGTGTAATAAGGCATGGCTATTGACGGCGTGTAAGGCGGCAACTCTGCAGCGCTCATCTCGGTAGTGTGTCTTGGTCTGGGGCCGGGCGATAGCAGGAATCTGACCAGCTAACTGTGCCATCTCTTTTGAGTGGTATGTTACGCTTGCTGCATGCTGGTTCCGAGCTTGTTGACGCTTTCTTGTCAGTCATCTTTGCAGGGAACACGTCATCCCAGTCATGCTCTACAGAGTTCATCCCGGTGAACTGAGTCTCCGTGTTGGCAAAACTATGCGCGTCTTCAGAATAACGGCACGCAATGGGCAGACAATGGATCAACCGCTCACCGCTGTATGTAGTCGATGGCAATGTGACGTAAAGAACGCCGACTCAACTCTCCAGCGACGCGGACGTGTCTTTGACGACCTCATTGCGCACAATGTCGTAGCTTGCAGTCACCAGTGCAGCGAGCCAACAAGTCTGTTTCTATTCTTTGTAGGTAGTCAATGGCTGGCAGAACGTTGGAGCTTTGGCACTCACGATTTATTGCGAGTACGTGGTAGTTTCGTGTTAGTGAAGTCTCATGGCAGCTGAGCGTAAGGCTGAGCTTGTTTCTACTGCCGATTCCGTTACTTCACTAATAGACGCCGCGAACATGGCGACGACGAGGAAAGATCACGCTTGTTTCTAACCACCATCACGCTCAACATTCCAGCCTGTTTGCAAAGGCTTTCCATTCTTTCTTTCCGACACACTCCTTTCGAATGTGGACTGCTGCTCTTGGATCGTCTCTCTTCTCTCTGTTCATCGGTGTACATGCTATAAGCTTTCCTGTTCGCGTGCGGACCTCTTACAACCCTCACAATGCTCTTCAAGCACGCGATGAGCACAACATCCCTGTAACAAACACCCACAATGCTGAGTACATCGCCAATGTAACCCTCGGAGGCCGAGTGATACCTGTCCTCCTCGACACGGGCAGGTAAGACCGGTTGTGGCGTTTGGAGAGTCAAGCTGACTCTTTTGGCAGCTCTGACCTGTGGGTTACAGGAGATGTGCCAGGCACAACGGATCTGGGAAAGTCGGTTTCAGTGTCGTATGCAGTTGGAGAAGCTTCAGGTGCGAATTTTGTTGAACGTTCACAGTTCATTGAGCTTACCTCAACGTAGGTGACATCAATTCTGCTGACCTGGACTTTGCTGGCTACCACATCAAGGATCAAGCATACTGTGCGTGGCGTCCTATTCCTGACTGCTGCTCGCTCGCTAGTCACTAACGATTGGAGACAGTGCTTGTGAAGAACACATCTTCCTTCTCCATAAACATCTCAGCCCAAGGGTTCGAAGGTCTGATTGGACTTGGCCCCAACACTGGTTCTGTTATCCTTGATAAGCTGGACGATGACTCTGGCAACAGCGTTCTGAATCGCATATTTTCCCAGAACACAACCTCCGCCAACTATCTATCCCTCCTCCTCGATCGCAAGAGTTCCGTCACTGAGAGTTTTACGGGCCAACTCACAATCTCAGAGCCTGTAGCTGGCTTTGAAAACATTACAAGCATGCCGAAGTTGGAGGTGAAAGCAGTTCACAAGCTGACTGATGAAGACCAGCACTGGCAGGTATACACTGACGCGAACGGGGTGATTGGACCGGACGGCCAACCGATAAAGGTTGACTCTATTGTCCCCAGCGCACCTGACGGTCAACTCATCGCAGTGTTCGACTCTGGATACACTCTGCCGCAAGTTCCGCGTGCTATGTCAGACGCCATTTACGGCCGTGTGCAAGGCGCAGAATGGAACGCACAGTATCAGGCGTGGACGGTTCCTTGCACGCAGCTCATCAATCTCAGCTTCATGTTCGGCGGCGTTGAGTATCCGATACATCCCTTGGATGTCTCTACCAGCGACTTTGGTATTGTGGACTCGACTGGCAGTCCGGTTTGTCTTGGTGCAGTGAGTCTGACGCAGTGGGCATCACGAGGACTCCTGACGAAAGTGTGATTTGTCAGTTTCAACCCATTACATCTGCGTTTAGTCTGCTCGGCGAATACGACATCATCCTCGGCATGTCCTTCCGTGCGTTCTCGATCTCTTGTTACTCTTTGAGCATACTGACATACCATAGTGCGCAATGCGTACACTTTGTTCGACTATGGAGACTGGGTGGATGAATCCTCAAACGATCGCAACGACCCATATATCCAGCTTATGTCCACAATGAACAAGGCCACCGCAAAGCAAGAATTCATCAAAGTCCGTCTGAACGGAGTCGACACAACCAATTCGTCATCCCAGGCCCTACTGCCTGCGGGTCAAGGCTTGACGTCGCCTATCTCTGAAGAGGAGAAGAAGAAAAAGTGGGTCTATCTGTCTCGGCTTTCGTTCAGTAGATGCTGACGCACCTGATAGGTACGAGGAGCAAGTTCTCAGTCGATGGCCCGAAATCTTCGTGGGCTGCCTCGCGTTCGTTATTATTGTCGCTGCACTCATCACCTGGCGTTGCTGTGTGCGCCGGAAACAGAGGCGTGCTGCACAGGCCGCCAAGTTGGGCCTCTCTTCTGTTGCGGGAAGACCGAAGACCTACAGTATCATGGACATGAACTCCTCGTCGGCTCATCTGAACATGCACGAGATGGCTCCGAAGCAGACTTGGGACCATCCATACGCGGCTCATGATGACTACAAAAGCTCAGGGGTGTAAGTCGTGTAGGGTTCCTGGTGAGAGAAGTACTATTATTGTGCTCGTAATAAACAACAGAAAGGACATTGTCTGGTCGACTTTTGTGCGATGTGAGCCTCAGCAACCACTGCTTTCCCCAAAGGGTTCTTGACCCTGCACAGCACAATTCAGAACCACCTAGCCGCCAAAACTCTGCCAGTGGCGAATGGACGCGTGTCAATGATTGCCCCTGCGTGCGATGCTTAGCCGTTTGACTGTTGAAGCCTACACTACAGCTGTCGTCGGCATTACCGAACCACCGTACCCTGATCTCGAAACTCCATTGCTCTGGAGCATTTTCCCCTAGTTTTAGACTGATTTTCGACTTTCCAAGGCACGCGCGTTTGTCGCCACCTATGTTCATCAGCCCGATTCCAGTGGTGAAATGCGGTTCGCACTATTCGTTGGGTCATGTTCGACAGAGCCTTCGTGCGTACATGTGCGTTATGGTGAGTATGCCCACTTGCAACAGAGAGGGCTTCTGCAGCTAACTTAGGTCTTGTGCGCTTGCAAATTCGTGTCTATAGCGACCAGTGATTTGGAACCAAAGTGGGGCGTTGTGTCTCGCACGATCTGATGGTCGGTAAAAAATGTCTTCCGCTCAGTCCCAGCTGCCAAGTATCCCTGAAGGCCTAGGCGAATAGGGCGCGGGTACTATGCCACAGGTGTCAGAAATTCACGCTCGAGAAACACATAAATGGAGGGAAACGAGCACTCTTTCCATACCATCAGCCTTTCCTTGCATTCGTCAGCTTTACCACCACACTCATTGCGCCTTGCTCAATCTTTGCTATTCGCCACCATGACCGGAACTGAAATTTGGCTTTCTTACCACCAAGCTTCCCGTGCCAACCGTCCCAGTACCGCACAACTCATCGACCTCGCATGCCACAAGCTCGTTGACCTCGAAGACGTCCTCGACTACATCTTCTCCGAAGGCTTCGTCGAGCCCAAGTACCGCCCAGTCTCGTACTGGGAAAAAGTGAACGGAGACAAGGTCAAGGGCGGGTTTTCCGTCGACGAGCTTCTCCAGCAAGGCGTTGGCAAGTGCGAGGAGACCGCTCTTCGTCTGGTCATCGGTGAGTGAAAGTCTTACCTAAGGCTATGCGGTGTAATTTAACTGGATTTGCATTAGCGGACGTTCCTCCTGCTGTCTGGTTCAGCTATCACTACACCAACGCCCCTGCTTCGGCCCCTATCGTCAATCAGCGTGTCAAACTCGATGCCCTGCATTCCGCTTGTGCTTCCGGACATCCAAAGGTTGCTCACCTCACCAACCACATCTTCCAGCAAGGCTACCTCCCCAAGCACCTTCGCTCTAGGGTCCACTGGCAGGGTGTCTGCGGCAAAAAGGTCGAGGAGCATGCCGATTTGTTGGAGCTGCTAGTTGAAGGTGAAGGTGTAGCCGAAGATAAGACTCTTCGTCTGATTATTGGTATGTCGCCTATCAAGTTCGCTACATTGGGTCGAACTGACTTCCGCTGCGCAGACGACCATTTTCACGTTGACCGCCACCACTGCAGCTGCTGAATATTGCAGCAGGTATTCCGTTCTTTTGAATGGATTGTGATTTTGGTGCAGGGATTGATGATGGCACAGTTCATTTACGGACTTCGAAAATTTTAATATTCCATCTGCATTGTGTCGAACCATTTTAGTTTCCTAATTGAGATTGAGCACGATCATGTTGCCACTTTCAGTAATTGCCAAAGAAGGATTCTAGCCAGTCGCCTCCACGCATCGAAACATCAGCCAAGTACACAGGTCGCACGATTAAGCTGAGGCGGACAAGGTACAGACCAAATCATTGCAGTACAGATATGTCGCTACCTCCGTCTCCTCGAAGCCACCTGACTTTGGAATTTTGATGTTTCTCGACGCAAACGGCTACAACGAATCTTAGGGTGAGTGCAGTTACGCTTGGGTATGCAGAAAACCCACCGAGTCGCTCTTTCCCTTTCAATCTCCCTGCGTTCGACTTCCTCGGCACTTAGCACCTCGAACCGTGTCCTGAACTCCTCTGCTTCAGCCCAATCTCGCCATACACTCCTTAGCGGTTTAGGACCTCGACCATCTTTGGGTGCACGCCCCCAGCTGAGACCTAGTCCAGTTTTGTCTTTGAGCAACCCGAACCCGCTCCGGTCTCGTGGTCGATCGGATGAATCCTCTGCAGTGCCCGTATTAGTTTCACCGCCAAGTACTCCCCATTCGATGGCATCTCGCTTATGCTTAATCAGCTCTTCGTGGATAGCATGCGCAACGAGCGGCACAGCTTCACCAGACAGGCCTAGATCGGCACATAATGTCATCGCAAACGTTTCTGGGGTGAGCGGGGAGAGGAGATCCCATTCAATGTGGTCCAGGAGGTGATAGGTAGCGATTTGCACATCGATCTGCATTGCTGGGATTTGAGGTTTTTTTTTAATGTGAGAATACGATACAGACGTACGCTCAAAATGACGCGACACTCGGGGACCTCGTCCTCTCCTGGGCCGTAGATGTTCATTGCGTCTATGTCGAATTCCATCGCAGCTACTGCTTCGTGGTCCTCGATTTGTGCCCTTATCTGGTTGGCGACTGTTTCTGCCCAAGGGTGCGCAGGCAGCTCCAGATCTGCACAGAATGTTCTTGCGAATGTTTCTGGCTTGATAAGGTCCTCGTTTAGATTCCACACGAAACAGTCTCGTATTCGATGGCTTTCGGTTTCAAATTCCACTCGAATAGGGACTAGTGCGGTGGCCTTACGCGCTTGCATTTCCAGGACCTCAGGAGTGCTGCAGTACGACATTAGCACATGTCTAGGATTTGAGTGGCACGCCCATGACTCACTGATACTCTGGTTTCGGTGGTAAAACTGGCTTGGACGTAATGTACTTGTCAGGTGGTACCATGCCCAGATAACTTTGGTCTACATCGTGTCGTTGACTCTGAATCGCTGCTCCAGCTTGTGAAACTTGCGCGAACGGCATTGCGCCTCCTGCGCTGAACACACTTGTGCCAAATGGAGCCCTGCTTGATAGCCGTGCTCCCCGCGTAGCAGCTCTAGTGTTCCCGCTGGCCATAAAGTCAGAGTCGTCCGAATCTATCGCTCCGGCGTCCGGGAACTCGTCTCCAGAGCCTGGGTCGGCGTAGTTGACAACACCACCTCTTCGACTTGTACGGGCCGCTACTGCTGTGCTTGACGCGCTTGCGAAAATCGGCTGCATAAGAAGCGTCGCGCCAGTTCTCAGCCGAGAAGGATATGTCGTGTGCAGAGCTTGGGTAGCAGTCGAAAGCGGGGTTGGATGGGAGTGACTTCCTGATGCTTGTGAAGGCGCGAGGCTTGGGGGAATTGCAAGTTGCGACTGCGACGATGAGGCGACTGGTGGTACAGAAGATCGAGGTAGCGGTATGTATTGATTGGTGGGTGTTGGTGCAAGAGAGCTTCCTTTTGTAGTGCGAGTCTTGCGACTTGGGTTTGTTTTGCCGTTCGTTGGCGGTGGTGTGACAGAGGGCGACCATTGTCTGATATTGTTGAGGTACACTAGGGTATTTCTCAGCCAGTCGTAGTTTGCGCACAGTGTCCAGTCTGCTTACCTGGGTGCTGTGCCGCCCTGTGAGCTTGAGGTAGCCCTGCGGCAGCAGATATTTGCGTCCTAAGCTGAGCCTCGGTCATGTTGTGGAATCCTCCCGTGCCCGACATAACGTCCAAGATGTGATAGTATGCAGTGGGTTTTGGGTTCAGATTCCGTCGTGAATAGATGGAAACTCGTCGTTGCGACCAAAGTCCCAAGGCAAGTGAATCAAACGAAGGCAAAACTAGACAATTGTCACGGTCGACGCGTGCGTCACAGAAGCGTGACTTTGTCACGTCGGCTACAGTCTTAATGGGAAATCTGGCAAGAGCTTGAAAGGTTCCGCTATGTCTAGCTCTATACATCCGCACGCTATGGGCCTAGTCCGTTCAAAGCTACATGTTGGAATATTTGGATAGCTGCTCTTTCCATGTAGTAAGCATCGATTTTAGTGGACCCGTTACTATTTCAGTCCTTATTGGTCAGCATTCAGCCTCGTAGGAGCCAGCTGGCTAAATTCACAGCCCGTTGTTATAACCCACCTCATTCACTTGCCTCGTCATGGCAGTGTTGCAAGGATGGCATCATGGGGAGCTTGTTATGTAGCGTAAGCTCGGCTTCGACAGGTCCATGTCAACAGCTTTCACTTGGATCGAGGGTGAGATACCTGAGCAGCATCGTATTTTTGACTCTACTAGGCTGCCATTTATCCCGTTGACAACTCTCGACCGTGCAGGACCACCATGGTCATCTATCCTTGCTGGTTCGTCTGGAGAATCTGGCTTTGTTACAAGCCCGCGGTGGGATCAGCTGGAGTTGGAAGTACACATTTGGGACGGGGACCCATTCAGTTAATGTTGCACCACCGAACGGCCAAGAAATGCTGATTGCGGGGATAGGCACTGAGCTCACCACGCGAAGGAGGAACCAGTTTGCTGGTAGCATTGTTGACATACGACGGGGATGCATTCCACTTGCGCATAGAAATAAACTTCAAGCCATAGGGTGAGCATCCAGTGATGCCAAAGTCTCGAATACTGAGACCATTACCCAGAAATTGTCCGACATACATCAATATTCGCGAGCTTCACCCTCACCCAGAGACCACTCCTGTTGTCGTCTATAGACGGCTCGCGGTGGACAAGAATGCCACTTCCTGATCGCCTTCATCGTTAAGTATGACATAGCGTTTCTCGATACTGTATATCAAGCTGCCAAAGAAGCAGAGAAACAATTGCCCTCCCATGTAGGCTAGAATTGACGAGGAGGCCGACCTTGTTTCATGCGTGTCAAGCCCTCAGAAGGACGAAGTGGGATTCTCCCTGATGATTATGGTATCTCCTTTCCATCAACCGCTCGTCTCTCTTAGCTGACATTTGGCACGAGAGGTAATAGACTTCTCACATCTTTAGGCACCATCGGCCACACAGCTCGCCGCGCTGACAGTGATCGACTTTGCGACTGGGGCCATGCTCTACCTTTCTGGGCATGCCCATAACTTCGTTGGTGCGGACGCGCATGCTATTATGCCTCGACAAATTCGTTGGGTGAGGTCTATGTTACGGGCTTTGTCTTTCTCCTCGACGCTCTACCCGTCCGCCAACGACTAACTACGGAAGTGCAGCGCAGCCCCTATAGCCTACTGTCGGCCTGCTTGCAGCGGGGATACCGGAGAGCTCTTCGACATACTTCGGCAGTACTTCTCTTGCGACGCTTGCACGTGTACACCACGACTTGGCCACGTACACATTGGAGACCACTCTGCCCATACACGCACGTGCTGGTCAGTCTGCCATCCTAGACTTCAGTGAACTTCTTGGAACGCAGACGTATGCACATATGGCGCGTTTGAAGCCTACCTCCATCAACGACGATCGGATCCACACATGAACTGTTTCCAACGCAAATGTTTATTTCGAAGGGACAAAGACCTTCGACCTAACAATGCGCGAGAAACCTGGTGGTCTAGTGACAGGGGCACTCTTCGCCATTACTCGCAAGGTCGTGGAAAACCGTCCTGAGCGTTTGTACGACTTTCGACCGGCGGGTTGATGGTGAGGCTGGTAGGGATAGCAGGAAGCTTTACCTTTGGTCAAGATTGCCTGACAAGTCCATTGAGCTCGATATTCTGGCGGGCGGACGGAATCGGCGTCACGCCCTTCATAAGGATGTTGACGGCAATCAGATGTGACAAGGCACGCAATTTCAGCTGGTATATCATCCTCGGTCTTGCGACGCGCGAACCCGAGGTCGTTGTTCCCCTTCTAGCTGCTGTTGTGAACGGCGATTATGTGTCGAGCCCCAAACTCCACCTGCACGTATTTTCCTGTGCCCGCCCTTTCTGTCAGTATGAGTCGGACCGGTCGCGTGGAGTTAGAGCTAATCTCCCACAGAGGACGACTTGACGGAGACATCTTCGGAGGACATTGATACTCGAGTACCTCGCGTCTGTGGACCCAAGGATTCAGAGCGTATGCTTCAATTTTTAGGCATCCGTGGGTGTCCAGCGACATTGACGCCTTCTTTTGAGTTTTACGAGTTGGCCGATTGCAGGTAATTCTCACCATATCAACAGTATCCTCGATGGCTGACCACAATAAAACTTAGATCGGCCGAAGACTGAACGTTGAACGCACAGCCGTCATTCCCTTACATTCAGTGTCATGCGGCGGCTTCGAGTTGAAGCTACCGCGGCTTGAATCGACAGGGTGCGGCGTGAGTGTGCCGGCTGGACGTTTCAGTGGTCTGGGGTGACATTTTCATCTGAATCGAAAATCAGAACAGGTCGTGTCAGGGTCTAGACGTGAAGACGGCCCCCGTACGACAGGCGTGAAGTCTTGTGTAGAGCCTCCGCTGTCGGTCTCGTAATTACCGCTTGTCTTTAGCTCACGCCACTAGTGTCACCGATATTGTAATGCGTGTGTTAAACCCATTTGTCTACGAAAGTCATAGCCAAATTGTAGGTCATATGTACCGGCGGACCAAGCACAACAACATGCTCACTCACCACGCTGCGAGCAAGACCGGAGACCGCCCCGACATTTGAGCACGTATACGTCGCTAGGGACGAGAATTATACAATGGACCAAGGCCAGGTCGATCGACGTTTGTACCACTCACTTAAGCGGATACTCAGCGGCTGCGGCGTTGTCGTGCCTGGCCTGCTGCCCTCTCGTGCCTGACTCTGACCGCGCATACCCCAGCTACCGGCTTTGATTGGTCGGCACCCTCGAATACCCCAACTTCCGTGTTTCGCACGTCTCCGTTCCCCGTCTCGGCACGTCGTTTAAACAGGCAGCGTTATTTCAGGAAGGATATATAAACGGTTGTCTTTGTGATTTGCTTTCCAACGTCGCAACCACCCTCACCTTCATTACACACCACCCTCTCCTCGATCGACCTTCAGAGACCATTTGACGATAGTACATCATGCTCGCCCAGTTGACCATCATGCGTCTGGCAGCCACTCTCCTTGTACTCGTTGCCGCCGTTAGTGCAAGCCCGCTCCCTGTAGGTCTCAGTCCAAGTGATGAACTTGAGCAGCAGCTTACTGACTGGCCGTGCTTTTAGAATGCTGAACCCGAGCCAGTCGAGCTGAATGAGCGATTCAATAACAACCCAGGGTGGTAATACGGGAGGTGGGTCTTGATAGGGTTTTCGCATGTTGAGGGATCAATTTTGACGAAGAGGTCAAACAGGGCGTGGCCAACCTGCAGGCGGTCTAGACTCCTTCACCTACTTTGCGGACCTTCCCTATCTTGTGATCAAGCAGTTAATATCATTCTATATGTCTGGCTTGTCGACATGAGGCTTATCCTAGTTTTCTTCCGTTGATTTTTACCCACATTTGTATCATACGCACTATCGGCACTTTGTGAACGAAAGGAATTATTAGGGCTCTGCAGAACCGTGAGTGGCTTTATGGGGCTACCACGGACAGGTCGAGGTTTTTCTGGAAAGCGGTCGGTGGCAAGCTTGCCTATAGAGATGGCGTGTCGGAGAAACGCGAGGGGCAGCGGTGAGAACAACGCATGGTTCAGCCCTGAGTAAGAATGACGCTATTGTCTCGATGTTCTTGTCAATCGTGCTCGCTTGGGTTGATAACAATGGCCGAAGCTGGGACGAAACGCTCAACCGTTCGAAGGGTCGATATTCAATGTCCAATTCTGGCACTTTGCTGGTCTCGTCGCGGCTTTCATCTCGGGAGGTCCAAGTCGCGCGTCAAGTTTTTGAATGAACATGGACACCGCCGCTGGAAGATAGAAGACGTGAAGGAGAAATTTCAGTGTATGTCGGGAGATGACCAGGCGACACCAGATCTGCCGGGCCTGGTTGAATATGTGCTGGCAATGTGGCATGCATTGTGAGTCCAGGCTACAACGGCGTCTTAGCGGTGAGTGCCAGTCGATATCAATGCAGCGAGAGTACAATGACAAGTCATAGTACGCACTATAGATGGAGCTCGAGTCGGTAGTAAACGAGCTTAAGCACCCGACGTATAGCCGTTACGATAAGCGCGCGTATTTGTGAACCAATGTCAATCTTTTTCTGCATCTTCAAGAGGATGGCCATCAAGTTCGCCGATTCAGAGGAAGAAAGTGAGAAGATGTTCGCGGTTGAGTTGCGGATAAACAACGGGACCTCTACGCACGGGCGGATGGACTTGCAGTGGGCGGGATATAGCCAATCACAGGCGACCTGATACTGGTATCGAGACCTCAGTATGTCGAAGATTGCAACGACAGCGTAGTCCATGCGTGCAAGATCGAGAACCGCATGTCGGGACAACATCGATGAGTAGCAGCCACGTTGGCATGCTAGCCATGGGAAGCTCGAGCTAGAGCATCGAGTGGCAAGTGAGATGTCGGCCATCGCTGGGATAGGAATCAGGCCAGGGTCATAAAGAATTCGAAGTCGAAGCTTTGCTTTGTGCACAAAGTTTGATGAGTTGGCAAGATATACAGGGCGTATATGTGAAGACGGGGCCACGTACGATCCCGATTGACCTGCCAGTGGCAGGACCTCTATATTTTGGCTTGCGGCAGCGAATGGCTGAAGACGACGTGACCTCCGCAATCACCCTGTATCATGTAGGTCACGAGCTTGCGGCAGATTAACGGTTGCCTGTCGTCATCAGGTGCATACACGAGCGAATGAGTCGTCACGATGAGAATAAACGGTCTCATTGGGAAGTTGACGGGTGGAGATGAGGCCTAGCTAGAGCATTTCGATTCGGTGGCTTTGGAGAGAAAGTTACCTTGTGTCCACCGCACATTGCTGTAGGTTGTCGGTGTCTATGATGAGTCCCTGAACGGCAAGGTCTGGAACGATGGAAGGACAGTGAACGTCAGGTCAAATTTGCACAACAACGGGAGATGTAGGAGATGGGCATGCGAACGAAGGCAAGGAAAAAAGTGGGAAGTATTGCTGAGGGTGGCCAGCGGTTCGATGACGGTTGAGATCGCTCGAAAAGCAAACCAAATTGATGTCTGCAGCATAAACAGCGTGCAGTCGATTATAAAAATCGATGCGGAGAGCAAGGTTATCTACACCCAGGGCCAGGGGCGCCTCCAGATGTCGCTCTGGAGAAATCCTGGCAAAATAAATCTGGTCATGGGCCGACTCCCGAGTGTTCTGAAACCTTTGTGGGTGCGGTAGTTGATGAGGCTGGATCATACTGCAGTGATTATCATTCATAATCTGAGAGGATGTAGTTTCGGAGTAGACGACCCTGTACGTGATGGTCCATGCAGATGAACGCCCATCCCTCAGATGAAGACTAGTGTCTTTTGACACCAGTCGTCATGAGAGGGATCGCCGTGAGCTCTTCAAGTGGACGAAAACCCACAGAATATACCGCGACTGCGCGAGACAGCTAGCGAGGACCTGGACTGCTCGGGGACTTAGAGGAAGACTGTTTGAATTGTGTGTCTCGCGCAGTGATCCGGGCAATAAACTCAACAGATCTCGTAAAACTTCCCCGGACTGGGGATGCGGGGCGTGTGAGCAGCAGCTTCGGGTCCTGGAAAATACCGAGCACCTGCATATAAGCATATCATTCATGATGACATGTTTGGGTGAGCAGACTTGCCTAATTCTTGCTTGCTCGGATAGCACTGGTTGTGAGCGTTGGCCCTATTCTGCTGGGCACCGGTACTCTGAGCTACTGTTGTGAGACACTAGAAATCTCGTGGCTGCTGTTGCCTTTTTTGTAACTCTCGCAGAAGACACGGCCACTGTTCTGCAGGTGTGAGACATTAGGAAACGGTCGAGTGCACGTAATATTCCTGTAAAATTCGAACATCACAATCGCACGCAGTGCGCTGTGCTAGATGCGAAGAGCTGTTGTTCGATAATCAGTTTTCCCTATCCAACACATCAAATTGCGCAATGAACCGACCGATGAGCTGTGCCCCTGGTTCGAGCTGCAAAACGGCAGTCGTAGTAGTCCGGAGAGCTGATGCTGGCAGGATTTTCCACGGGTTTTCTTGTTTTTCACGGAGAAACTCGATTGATAGCCGCCTCAGCCAGGCGTCCAAGGTCGGCCGACTCTCCCACCTTCAAGTTTGCCTCCTACGTCGACCGCGCAGCAGTCCTGCTCTTCAACGTTCACACCTTTGCGTTGGGCAGGAAGGCCCAGATACCGCGACGGGCCACTTGTGAGTAGCTGCTTCTGCACGTGCAGAGTTCACAGCCAAGCTGAGAGACATTCGCCTCCTCGGTCATCATCTAGATTCGCTATCTACCCTAGAGATTACTCCGTACCACGTTCAAAGCCATCAGGTTTGGCCAAGCCCACGTTTATCTGCATCGCACGGCACTCTGCGCTTTTCTTACGTCCGTCTGCAGACCGTTGATCTTGTTACCCGGCGAAATCCCGGATTTCACCTGCCCGTCGAGCCCCTAGGTACTCGTGGGGGAGCCTTGAGCTTTTTCTGCATCACCTCGACGATTACACTTCTGCCTTCCACCACCACCTTACTTCTTTTAACGTAACTGGGGGGCAAACGTTGTCATCCAGAAACCCGTCTCCCATTCAATACAGCACCAGGCAAAGGCTGTGTGTTCACACGTCGTGAGTTCTATGGCCATCCAAATGATAACCAGAGCGCAGCTTACATACTTATACCCGTCTTCGTCGTGCTGCTGTCCACTTATCCACCTGCTTCCCCACATCTCCTGCTACAATGCTGCGTGTATGCGCGCCAGTCATCATGGATGCCGTAGTGCCACCGCCACCCCCGCCCCCGCCTCCTGCCCCTCACGAGAAGGTAGTCTCGAGGCCATACAAATGTCCGTATCCACTTTGCGGGCGCGCTTTCAGCAGGCTTGAACATCAGGTATGTCCCCTTCAATTAGTATCTCTCCATGAGCTTATCAGCGCTTCCTTAGACCCGTCATATCCGCACACACACCGGGGAGAAGCCTTTCCTCTGCTCTTTCACGGGATGTGAGAAACGCTTCTCGCGCTCAGACGAGCTGACGCGGCACTCTCGTATACATTCTGCCCACGGCGATGGAAAGCCCAAGTCCAAGGGGCGGCCGGAAAATGCTCACGGCGAGGATATCGATGCACCCTCGAGTCGAGTGCCGGGCCAGAGTCACGAAAGCTCCACCACTAGAGCCAAGAAGAAAGCAAGGAGTCGGGCAAATAGTGACGATGAGGTGAGCGTTCTTGTCTTCCGCGAAATCTTTACAGCGTGTTCATATTTCCCAGTCCGAGTCGTATGCTCGGCCGACAGCCCTTCACACGAACGATGTCTCTCATCACCCCAGCGGTCTGGCTACCCTGTTGGCAGACCCAGCACATATCCAGGTAGCCAATCCATCCGCTTTCAGTGCACTTTCTAGTGTCGCCGTGGACGAGTTGTATGCGCTGGAACGGGCCGAAGCACTGCGACGCGCGGAATATGAAATTCGACATACCGAAGTTCTACGCCGTGCAGAATACGAAGCAAGACATGCCGAAATACTCAGCATGCATGGTCGAGTCAGCAAAAGCGCGTCGACTACGCCACTTTTGAGCCCGAATAATTCTCATCATCTAGAGGGGGACGGTTATTTTTCCTCGCGCGACGCCAATCATACACCGGTCGAGCCTCACACACACCATCGGAATCATACCAGACGGCTTAGTACCTCGTCCTTCCGACACGAACATGCATCGGGCCACACAGTTGACTCGAAAGGGCATGCTCATGCGCACGTGCATGCGTCATCGTCACATCCGTACCATCATCCTACACTCAAGCAGCAGCGTCATGCTGGCCTGGATGAGTGTCCTTCCCCTGCCAGTTCTGACTCTGATTCGATACACGTTGTTCCGTCGCCTGTCCGCGCCTCGGCTATACATGCATACTCGGACCCTCCAGCTCTCCATCACGGCATCAAGACTCCCGCGTCCGAAGTCGCATTCACACCATCCACTAGTCCCTTCCTGGGTGGCATGCGAAAGCTGAACATTCATTCAACTGTCCCTTCACGCGCATCTTCGCCTTTCCACCTCCCACCACCCAGTATTGGGGATTCTATAGACGGCTACCATCAGATCACCGTCGCCGGCAGCCCGCCTCAGGCTGTATTTGGCGGTCGCAAAAGGAACAGTACGGGTGATCTCGTATCGTTGACGCAGCATTCAAACATGGCCGGCCTATACCAGCCTTATCCTTACTCCAACGATAGGAGCGTGGCTTATTTGCCTACGCCGCAGCTATCAAGCGGTCCCAGTAGTAGTGGCAGCAGTCCCCGAAGCCACGCGAATTCGTTGACCAATACAACGCTAGGCAGCGGATCACTAAGCACATCCAGCTCAAGGGCTCCTTCACCCCCATTATGGGCGCAGCAACACCTCAAACTTCCCCCGCACCAATATCCCCGTGATCGAGATCAGCCTCACCACCATCATCTCGCACACTCGGTCCGTGTTGCCTTCGGGATGACACCTATCCGTCCTGTGGCCAGAATACCAAGCTCGACCATGTCTCAATCCCTTAAAAGTCGTCCCTTCTCAGATATCCCTGCACCAACACACTTCTCGATGAGCGATCCTGGTGATGCGTCCTCTACTTCTGTTCCACCCTCGCGGTCGTCGTCGCCGCCCATCAAGCTGCCTCCGCTGAAGCTTCCTTCTGCCTCTACGTCACCCCCACACCGGTTGGCACCATTAGGCGTGAAAGGTTTGTTGAACGATGACTACGCCACTGGCGCAGAATCTAGCGCAGCCCCTGCAGAGCGCATCGAGCTACCACGATTCAGCGAAGTGGAAGCAGCCGCCCGGCTGCGCTGAACAACATTTAGATACCAGACGGCCTCGGTATATTCAACTCTACACATCTCACTTTAATGACACCTATACGCTTACGCTATCTCAGAATGGCTTGGACGCGCACATGTTATCCCCCAGCACCTATCGCAATTGTACTCTTTATGCTGCTTCGTCCTATCTCTCTCTCTCTCTCATCGCTCATTAGACATACATCTCATATTAGACCTCGCCCCGCTCAGCTCTCGGACGATTGGATGCAAGGATTCTGCGCTGTATCTGGCTCCATCTATCTACCCACGTCTTTTATTAATTCTTGCGTGCCGAAGACACGCGGCGTCCTTTGTTCCCTCCCTCCCCAGTCATTCTTTATTTCTTTCGTTTGTCATTGCCTATTCGATACCGCCCCGTCTGGTATACCGACTTCCATGCTTCCCGAGCTTTATCTTCTACCACCACGGGATAAGTGAATGATCCTATCCACTGCGTCGACCCATTATCCCCATAGACGTTTTACACGTTGCGCTAGTTTACGACGTTCAAAGCTATAGATTAGACTATAGACAATTACTTTTGTGGCTGTTTGATTATTATTTGCCACTATGATTATATATTATCTGCCCTGTGCCATTTTGCGAGACGCATTTCGCGTTCCGAAGGACTGCTGCCTACTCCTCATTTCGTGGTAACAATGTGGGTCCTAATCGTTTTCAAGTAACTTATACAGACAAGACCGTACGCAGCATTGCCAATGCTTGGCTATCGGTGACGCAGCCACGTAGCTTCAACTTCGTGAACGATAGATGCCTCATACTTCTTAGCCCAGATGTGAATGCTACTGTGGCATTTGTCCCTGCAAGACCAAATTTCCGAAGCCGCATCGAGGTGTACGCCATGAAGAACAAGTGTTTCCAACAGAGCGGCTGAAGCAAATAGTTTGGGCAAGTTGAAACTGGCCTCTCGTCCTGTCAACGCCTGATCGTGTCTCCCCAGCCGTTGAATGGAAGATATCACGGCCCCGATGATTGCAAGGTATATGCGAAGATGCTCCCTGTCACATATCTCCAAGGTCGATACATGAATCAGGTCCAAGCCACGAGTGGATGGGTCTTTAGCGTTGCGAAGCGTGAGTATCAAGGGGAATTTGCCGTGACTAGGACGTTGGATTCAATCAAAAGTACGCGCGTGTAGGGTGATAGTGGTAAAGCGGATTGGTCCAAGAGCTGAAATGGTAGAAGGGTGCAGCACAGCGCCGCGAGCTGGAGTCAATCCACCGACAATTCTAACCCTGCACTGCGGCGGAAACACAAAGGAAGGCACGAGAAAGCCTTGGCCTTCGAAAAGCATGCCTGTCAACGTGAACATCTTCAATCGCGAGAGTGTGAACGGGAGATCTAGTCGAAGGGGTAGCTCTGTTCGGCCGAAAATGTTTGTGAGATCCAAACTTTTCTAGCAAAGGAGAACCGCGTAGTGTAGCGAGTAATTCTCCTATGCTGACTTGGAGTCCGCTGGTGTCGTGCAAGACAACATCTCCATGAGCCCAACGGACGAACGGAAGAAGAATACGCAAGGTTTACTCACGACAAGGTTAAGCTCTGCAACTGAGGACATTGCGGGCTGAATGTCGGGATGATTGCGCCACGACGGTCAACTCTTGAAGTTGGGGTAGTAAGTTTCCTCCACCCGAATCCATACTGTGGAAAATCTCAGAGATTGTGGAGGTGGGTGACACGAGGCCCACGCGCGAAAACCTGGGAGCATGGTCCCATATAAACTGTTAGTTCTGTAGCGTTGGAAGGGCTCGACGTCGTTTAAGCCAGCGGATGTCAAGGCTTTGGTTCTGAGAGTGCGCTAAGATGGTGTTTAGCTCTCTGCAGGTTGCAAAGGTCGATGATGTCCCAGAGACTACCAGTCCGTAGTGCGACTTGCTTCCATAGCTGGCAGACATGGGACAAGACCACAGGACTGCGGTCTGCGTCAACAAAGACACATATAACAGCGAGCAGCAGCCCGTCTGGCAGCGTGAAGACAGGTGAATGCATGCATTGCGGCGGCATGGACGTTCGACAATATATGCATTACTGTGACCCCACAAGTCGGTGCATCACGTCAGACATCGTGCACGTGTTCGACGCGTAGCGATCGCGTCGCGTGTCCGGCGCTTCACTACTTGATTCTGCACCACCGACTCTCAACGCTCTCAACACCAGGAGAGGACAGCGTTTTTTCGATACTCAGCCAACCACCTGAATATGGAATACCTAGAAGAAGTGCAGCCCCTTTGTGACCAGGTGGATGAACCAACACTCACCTTCCCGCTTTGTCTTGCAGGACAAACTGGCCCTTCTCTTGCATAAAGAATGGCTAGTGAAATCCGACAGCTCTAAATCAACTTCATACCTGATGGTACGTCTCAAAGTACTCTTCTAATGACTGTTAATATTTGAGCCCATTTGGATTTGCTCTTAGAAATTTCACGCGTCCACAGTGGACCAATGCTGTTGTCTCATGATCACTGACACCAAACAAGTTTGGGGAGAGGTCATCACCAGCAGTAGGATTGCTCGTAGATGGCGAGAATGCAACCCTGGAGTGGCATCGCTTCTTTTACTTTCGGAGGAGGAAGAAGACGAATGGCGATCGCAGGCTCTTGATCTGTTGTCGGCAGCCCACAGCCTGGGTGGTATTGTGGACTTGTCATTCGAGACTGTCGAATCGAGGAACGCCGTGAGAACCTGATTTCATTTGCATGATCTGAACACGCTGACCTATTTCTGTCATAATGTCATGTAGGACTTAGCCTTTGAACTACGTTGTTCAGAATTCAAATGGAGGTGGGAAACGTATTCATTGGGCCCCAAGGTACACGCACGATGACTCTATTTACCGATAGATTTCCAACTCGCTAAACCCCGCTACGCGGCAGGTCTCAGCTGAGGTCATCTCTAAGCACCTCATCATGCCTTTGATCAGTCTTACCCATATGGCATTCTCGTCTTCTGAAGCTGTCAGTGCGCAGACTGAGGCGGATCTGGAAAAGGTATGGCGTTGATATATCTCCTTGAGAGTCACTAATCATTATTCGTACTCCATTCCTGCTAGTCCGTTGACAAAGTTGGCCGTACTGCCCGCAGGACCGTGGACACTCATATCAGGACTGCGATATCGAAACCGCGCGTTACAACCTCTCTGCGTCGCATGACAGCGGTTTTCAACTTCTTGCCCGATATGCGTGCGCTCATATTATCATCTCACGAAGGCGCATAAACTAACTGCAACTGATGATTTGTGTGTTCAGCTGCAGTCATCTCCGAGGCTCAAACACCGGAGCTGAAATTGCCTGTTATCACTTCGAAGACTCGGACGGTTGGCGAACCGGAATCTACTCGCGGAGGCTCAGTAAGAGCTACTGTGAGCATTTAGGCATCTCCTTGGACGAATCTCATTGTGGATAATGCACAGACTCGCAGTCCATCACCAGGTCCTTCACGGAAGCCGGCATCCGCTGCCAACAAACTTGCACCGGCAGATGATTCATCTGCGACAGAGCAGTCAACCGACAACGAGGCGCCACAAGCAGCAACAAAGGGCAAAGGTAAAACTGCTGATAGGTGGTCGAGACCGAACAGCGTCGTGCATTCACGTCGGAATTCTCCAGCAGCGGCATCGAACGAGGCATCAGAGTCTTTGCCGGCTCGCCCCATAAAGAAGTCAAAGCGAGTATCCTCGGATAGCGATAGCGACGAAGATACCCCAGAAGCTCGGAAACGCAGGCTGGCTCGGCTGAAGGGCGGATCGTCTGCTAGAGGTGTTAAGCAGCCGGTTAAACGAGGAGGTAAACGATTTTGACATGAACATTTGCACTTCGTAAGATGCAGGACTATAGCATCATGTAACGTTAGATTGTACTGAGCTTTTGTATAGACAATTCTTTTGGACTTCTGAGATTGTGGCCAGCAGGCGCTCTGCAATGGGAGCGCCCGCTGCAGCTTGACGTCATGCGACTGCTATGGAGTACGAATATTCGGTCAAGTTGTACATATATTTAAAGTGACAGTGCACGTTTCGTTACTTGGCTACCGTTTCTACTGACGAAAACATCACTCACAACCAACTCACAACCAACTCACAACAATGCCTATCCCTGCCCAAACCGGTGCCCTTACACACGACGTATGTTGCGAGTCATATACTAGCGTACGACTGATGGCTAACGTTGATCTGCAGGACAGCGCCGTCGACCAACAAAGCTACGGGGCACAGAACACTGAACCCATGATGCCTTCAGAAACCACTCAACCTACACAAGTTCCGGACGTCAGTCAACAAGGTGAGCGCGAAGGTCGTGGAAGGAGATCGCGCCACAATGAACGTGCAGCGGACTCACCGTGTCGTGCAGGAGCGACTATGCCGGGGTCAGGGTCTACTGTCACTGCAGGACCTACTTTCAAGGAGAAGGTTGTTGGTGAGTACTTGAGCTCCCGCCATTTATATGGCATGCGTCTGGAGTCTAGCTCACACACGCGTTTCTAGGCTATGCAAAGGTATGTTTTTGATATGAAGCCTTCTATTCTTTTATGACAATGAGTATTTGAAGGAAATCAGAGGAACAACGCTTGGAAAGGTGAGCATGGCTCGTTATTCCCTCAATGCGGTGCGAACACTGATTATGAGATCAGCCTGAGACCAAAGAGCAAGGCCAGAGGATTGTCAATGGCGAGGAAAAATTTGAAACAAAAAAAGTTGGCAGCAAGGCCAAGATAGCTGAGAGAGAAGCGGAGCAGGCTTGAAGAAAATTCTGAAATTATGGAAGTTGTACTTTTAGTGCCAAGCAGGAGGTAGGACTCAGATGAACAACGTATGCGTATTTCCTAGGTCTGCATCGTTTCGAGAGCTGTCGAGTCAACTTGACCTTAGGGGAGCTAGCGGAGCTCCGCCAGTTTTGTGCTCTGCGCGAGTCTGCATTCGTGAAGTTTCAAGGTGGGTACAAGTGGCCAAAAGCTCGTCACGGTGGAAGTCAACATGCGGGTGCTTTGGTTATCACACACTGATCGCAACACTTTCGCCCGTTTCATGCCTTTGCAGTCTCAGCATAGCTCACGTTGAATACAGCCCGATGCAGGCATGCTTGCACAGAATCACTGTTTCCTAACCAGATTGTGGCGTCACACCGCACTACAGGCTACAGTGACGCATTATGTCCGAGACTTGCCTTGCGACCTTTATCTAGCAGATCAATGCTTCGCCTCATCGTAGCAGACTTCATCATATGATCAACTATCAAGAAGTACTTCTAGGCGGAGAGCTCAGGTGGCCATTTGCACCCTAGGTTTGATGATGTAGTAGTATTACAGCCACATAGGCTCACTACCAGCCTCTCACCAGTAGTTCCTGGGACCTTGAAACCTATAGAGTAGTAGGTCTTGATACTGTATTGATGTTTTGACCCCCAGACAGGGGTGCTGCAAACACAGAGCTGCAACGAATCTCAGTCTCATCCTCCGTAGAGTCGTGGACGCCGGACATCCCCCCTGAATAATTAACACCACATTGCCTGATCATCACTGTGTTTATGAAACATTTGAGTGAAGAAATAAGTTTTTTTTTTTCGGTGGGGGGGGGCCGACGAAATGGACTGGTTTGCATTCCAAGCCTCGGTAGTACTACTTCCTTCAAGTTTCCATGTATAATGTACAACAATCTGGTCTTTGCAGCCGTTTCGCGTGTATATTGTCACATACACCATCAGCCCGCAAAACATGCATCATGAAGCATTGACGGGTATGAAGGAGATGTTTCAAGTTTGTGATGCACTGCAAGGCTTCACATGGGTTATATGAACCCCCATGTTATCATTATTGTATCTCACTCCCTATAGCCCCAGGCATTGGCACAGCGCAGGTCGGTGAGTACATTGTTGTTCTAGTGTTTGCTCACTTTGGGTCACCATACTAAAATTATTGTTACAGCTGTCTTACTGTCTTTTTGCTACAACTTCTGCCCCTCAGTCCCTGTAGCTCCAGGTAATTGCATAGCACAGGTTGGTGAGTACATTTTCATTTTATGGTTCGCTCACCTCGGGTCATTGACTACAATCATGGCTAAAGCTGTCTTACTGTCTTTCTGAAACATCCCATAACACTTGTCCAAGTCATGCGTTTCTTAACTCCATTTATTTTGTTTGCCGCCATTGTCTTCAGTGCAGTGACTGTGTCTGCCATCCCATACGGCAGCCGAGGATCCACCAAACCACCTACTCCTGGCAATTATTATCTGGACGGACTTACCACAGAAAAGCATGTGGTCCTCCTTCCTGTCTTTGCCACAAGAGGCATGAAAGGTGTTGACACCAAGTTGCAGTGAGTACTCCTGCTGGTACTGTGAATGAAAGGTGTCTCTGACACTCTTCATTCAGTCTGTCCGTCAAGCAAAGGCTGCAACACCAAGCACATGGAGAGGCCTCTATCCATGACCGCCCTATGGTCCTGCAATCTCGAAGTGATCCACCACCACAAGAGATACAGCAAGGACTTCATCAGGTACTAGCAGAGTATTCTCAGAGGGCTGGTGACCATGCATCTGTCCACAGTTATCCTCCAGGTGAAAATCTGCCTCCTTATTCTGATACTCCTGTTCCCTCTTATCCTTCTTCTGTATCATCTGAAAGCTGCAAGAGGAGACCGTTCTGTAGATTTGCAGGATTATTTTGCTGTGCAGGTCAAGAAGACGATGATTATTACTGAACTTGTGAAACTTTTTCAAGTATCCGCCCTCACTTGCTGCTATGTTCCTAGGGGACTTTTGTCAAAGCCTTGTAGCTGTGTGGTGGCACATGTCCAGTGCAAGCATGCCTTGGGCCAAATCTTGTGACCTAGTCATTACTTGTATCAACAATGATAGATTACATCAGTATACCATGGGAAATATGTCATATGCGGTAGTAATATACTTGTGGCAGTTGGGCCAACAAGTGGCAAGGTACAATTTCTGAACATTTTACCTTGATTGTGATGAAGATTATATCACATATTTCATAAGGCAAGATCAGCATATCTCATTATAGATCATTACAGTCATATGTATTAGACCATACAGTAGTTCTGGTTGTTCTGTTGATTATAAGTGTTTGACCTTGTTGCTAGTGAGGGTGCTACCTCTAACGCCTGCTACAAGACTGCAGTGGCAGCTGCCCATATCAAGTATATGACCTGATTGGGTTATGTCACAGATTTTCAATGTTTCTACAAGACTTGCCTTTACAGGCAACAGTATTATTGGGAATATTTAGGCGCTTATCCAGCACTCATCTGGTGCTTATCAGGCGCTTATTCTGGCGCTTATTCTAGCACCTATCAATTGATGCGCACTCCATCATTGATGCGCTGATGCACCCTCTGTCTCTGATGCACTGATGCACTCCTTTTACAATTCCTGAAGAATGAAGAAGAATTGTTCCAGTGTGCTCCAGCACATTGATGCCTTTTCAGATGTGACCTTTTTGTCCCCCAAAGTGTGGGAATTTGATGGCAGAATACAGACAGTAACAGTGTCAATAACAAAACAATGAATCCAGCTGATGGCATCACATTGGCCTTGTTATCAGCCCTTGATAACTTTGTATCAGATCACTTTTGCAATCAAAATGCAGTTTTAAATTTTTACAGACTGCATATGGGTACAAATTTGTACATATAATACACCATTGGATAGCCCTATCTTGTGGCAACATTGTGGTACAAACATACTGTCAATTGAAGTGGGATTGAGCACATTATGGCCAGTCTACTGAAAATGGTCTTCCAGACTCAGATTCAAACTCCACTCCTGCTGGCAAATGATGTCAAATTCTGATCAGGTCCATGTGCAGCAATCTACAGACATCGCTTGCTCTCCAAACAAGGAATACAATTAGAAGACATGCCACACATAGTATTGGCTCTGAGCAAGAATTACCAGTACTTTGGAAGCTAACTACAAATTCTTAATCCCTACATTCTTCGACAATGTGAATTTGTGGCTGCACTAGTAGTGAGTACTGTATCTGATTGTTCCACAAAGTTTCACAACTGTTAGTTGGTTTCTAAGCAGGAGTTAAAATCAGAACACAGCCTGTGGCAGTTCCAATGGAGGTGAGGCAGTTCAGACATTAACAGTACATGGTTGCATCAGCAGCAAGCACTGCATTGGATTGTTGCACAAATGTTCACAACCATTAGTTGCTCTCTAAGGAGGAGTTCCAATCTAAACACAACCTGTGGAAGTTCTAGTGGGGCTGATACAGTTGAGACATCAACAGGACGTGGTTGCATCAGCATAGAGCACCACCTTTGATTCTTCCATACAGTTTCACAACCACCAGTTGCTCTACAAGCAAGAGTTACAATCAGAACACGGTCTGTGGCAGTTCCAATAAGGGTGATGCAGCTCAGACATCAACAGGACATGGTTGCATCAGCAGCAAGCACTGCATCGGATTGTTCCACAAAGTTTCACAACCATTAATTGCTCTCTCAGGAGGGGTTACAATCAGAACATAGCCTGTGGTGGTTCTGATGGGGCTGAGGCAGTTCAAACATGAACAGGACGTGGTTGGATCAGCATAGAGCACTGCCTTTGATTCTTCCATACAGTTTCACAACCACCAGTTACTCTATAAGCAGGAGTTAAAATCAGAACACAGCCTGTGGCAGTTCTAGTGGGGCTGATACAGTTGAGACATCAACAGGACGTGGTTGCATCAGCATAGAGCACTGCCTTTGATTCTTCCATACAGTTTCACAACCACCAGTTTCTCCACAAGTAGGAGATACAATCAGAACACAGCCTTTGACAGCTCTAATGGGGTGAGGTAGTGCAGATATCAGCCGGACGTGGTTTTATCAGCAGCCAGCACTGCATTCAATTGGTCCACTAAGTTTCACAACCACTACTTTCTAAGCAAGAGTTACAACTGTGGCAGTTCCAATGGGGGTGAGGCAGTTCAGACATGAACAGTGCATGGTTGCGTTGGCAGCAATCACTGCATTCGATTGGTCACGAGGTTTCACAAACACTTCTCCCTAAGCAGGAGTTATAATCAGAACACAGTCTGTGGCAGTTCCAATAGGGGTGATGCAGCTCAGACCGTGGTTGCATCAGCAGCAACCACTGCATCAGATTGTTCCACAACGTTTCACAGCCATTAGTTGCTCTCTAAGGAGGAGTTACAATCACAACACAGCCTGTGGCAGTTCTAGTGGGGCTGATGCAGTTCAGACATCAACAGCACGTGGTTGCATCACCGTAGAGCATTGCCTTTGATTCTTCCACATAGTTTCACAACCACTAGTTGCTCTATAAGCAGGAGTTACAATCAGAACCCAGCCTGTGGAAGCTCCAATGGGGTTGAGGCAGTGCAGACATCAACAGGACACATGTAACATGTTTCAGCAATTGATCCAATGAGACACCCTAAAGCCCTTCATTCTTGAAGCAAGTAATTTTTTAGAATCAGCAGTGAACACTGCACAAGATTAATGACAAGATAGATGGAGCTCCTTGCTACCATTGGTGACTACCTTCATCAATGTATGGCTCCTGATCCCGCAACCAAATTTATCAATTGTAGTACAGTCACTTTATCCCAGATCAAGTTGCCTATCAAAGGTGTCACCAATAGCAAATGCCTGTAATACAGTCAATATTTATGACCAGATAACTTGGCAAGGTCCTTACCAGGCACAGAATTGTTTACTGAGGTTCTCTGTGATAACAAAGTCACAGGTGCAATTAACTATTTCATGCTATATGATTTATTCAATTTGCTCTCAATAACAAAATCACTTGTAGCTCTGCTCCTGCAGTTTACCAAATTGTATCTAGATTATTTAACATAGTTCAACACCATTAAGAAGAAGACGCATGTCAAACAATCTTCATCTCCATGCTCTACTCCACAAACTTGTTTCAATTCTGTACTCACACCCATTGTTGTACTTCAAACAATACAGCATAGTCGCTCTTTTTTCTTGAATGATTGTGTGCTCCAGTGAAGACAAACCACCAACTTACTATAAATTACTCATTGGAAAGCTATTCCCAACAAAATTACTTGTTCAGGCTTCTACCAGCACCAAGTTTACTTACAAATCTTGCTCAAAAAGTAATATTTCATTAAATCCTCAGGAATTGTACTTGCCGCTTGCCGGCCTTGCTAACACTATCCTTATCTGTGTATCACATGATAGAACTCTCTGGAACGTTGTGAAACATGCTGGAACTATGATGTCACAGTGTAGAACATTCTATTAGATGATGTCATAGTTCTTAGAACCTTCTGGAAAAGTCCAGTCTTGTCTGAGAACGAGCTAGAACCAGTCTAGCCTTGGAACTGGGTCATGGGGTCAGGTCATGGGGACAATTGCTATTGGTTGATTATTGAAGTGGCACCACTAGGGCATAGGGCATGCTTAGTAAGGTAGATTACTTTGCTTACACATGTAGGTATTAGGGGTCTTAGGGTAGTACCTGGGGTACTCCCCTTCATGTATATATAGAGGCACTCCTGAAAGCATATCCCCTCAGTCTTATCCACTCTGTTGATTAAGGACTACTCAGTACCCACAAGTACGTCACTCACCACCACTCTAACTCTCTATCTCACCAACTCCCCCTCAAGTTAACCACTTATCTGGTAACCTTTACTGTAACATTTGAATAAGACTGCTCCTACTCCTTCACATCTCTGGACGTGCTGGAGGTTTTATTTCCCCTTTCTTCTAGGTCTTGTGCCTGTGCATGGGCCCCTCTACAAATCCTCCAGAAATAGAGGTAGCCGGACCATAGGCTCTAAGTGGTAGTCATTTCTAGGCTTTGCCTTAATACACACAACTCAAATCACCCTCTTGCCCGACGCTCCTAGAGCAGATCAGAATTGGGGATGGCATTATGCCAGCATGATGAGAGTGTGCCGCCCCACAGGTAATAGTGGAGTTTGGTGTCAGATGCTCGCTATAAGAGCTAGACAACAGGGCTGGAAACCCATGAGTGCCTAGGCACGTAGACAGGTAACTGGTTCTGGCTGAACTTAGGGTCAGTGTAATACTGATCCGCCAACCATTTGCCACATAGGTGGAACCGTGACAGAGATCCTTTCACCACCAGACCTGGAGAGAAAGTCCAAGCCAACGCTGGCACTACCCCCACGCACACACAGGACCTCTCCTTTATGGAGATTTTGTTTCGCACACCACTGAGCTGACAAGCTCATCACACCTTGTCACGCAGATCACCATGCCACTTTCCAGCTATGTTGCTGCTAGGACTGGCTGCAAGGCTCCTGTAACAGTAATGCTACACTCACCAGATAAGTTGGTTAACTTGAGGGGGATGTGGTGAGATAGAGAGTAAGAGTGGCGGTGAGCGAAGTACTGGTGGGTACTGAGTAGTCCTGGTTCAACAGAGTGGATAAGACTGAGGGGATATGCCCTCAGGAGTGCCTCTATATATACATGAAGGGGAGGACCCCAGGTACTACCCTTAGACCCCTAATACCTACATGAGTAAGCAAAGTAATCTACCTTACTAAGCATGCCCTATGCCCTAGTGGTGCCACTTCAATAATCAACCAATAGCAATTGTCCCCATGACCTGACCCCATGACCCAGCTCCAAGGCTAGACTTGTTCTAGCTTGTTCTAAGACAAGGCTAGACTTTTCCAGAAGGTTCTATGAACTATGACATCATCTAATGGAATGTTCTATTCTATGACATCATAGTTCCAGCAAGTTCTACAAGGTTCCAGAGAGTTCTATCATGTGATACATAGATAAGGAAAGGAGCGCATCAGCGCATCAGAGACAGGAGGCGCATCAGCGCATCAATTGATAGGCACTGAGAATAAGCGCCGGAATAGACGCCGGATAAGCGCCAGATAAGCGCTGGATAAGCGCCTAAATAGACGCCGGATAAGCGCTGGATAAGCACTTGACAAGCGCTTAAATATTCCCAATAATACCGTTGCCTGGTAAGGCAAGTCTTGTAGAAACATTGAAAATCTGTGACAGCTCCCTATTCCATTCCCATCCGCAATGAAGTCACTGGACTTCAAGAACACCTCACTGTCTCCAAGGAGACTCTCAACAAGTTTCAAGACACCGGCAAGCCTTGCCGTGTCAAGTACCCTGACAACAAGCGTCTTATCAAGAGGGTTGACCTTGGAGAGCAAGCTCAAACAACCATTGAGCATGAAGAGAACCAAGCTTGTATGATACAACTCTCTAGTCTCATGTCTCAGCGAAGTCTTCTCGATAGGATCGAGAAGCAGGAGAAGAAGGAAGCTGAAAAGCTTACTCTTCTTCAGCAAATTGAGGATTGAAACAGGCATACTCACATTCCCACTCCCACTCCTCTCCCTGCCAATCTCCACTTCTGTAAGACAAAGCTCATGCTTTGTCAACAGGAGTTCAAATCCATGATCACAGCAGCCTGTCAAAGGCTTGAGCCTGTGCTCAACAAGTTGAATGCCTCTTTTGCAAGTGGTGTCCAATCTTCAGATTCACGGCTCAACACTCGTCGCGAAAATTTTCAGCTACTGATTGGTTGAGTCTACATAATCAAGCAGTGGTTCAAGGAGAACCATACAGACAAGGTGTTGAATAGGCAATGGAGAATGCTGAAAAAGGACTTCAAGAGTTTAGGTAGAATTAGTTTATGGATATACATCAGAGATGGGGTTATATCCCAGAATTACTAGAAGGGCTGTTCAAAATGAATGCCTTTGTATATGCAGAAATGGCATAAAATGTATGGGCTGACAAGCCTCATTTTACTTGGTGACAACTTCCTGAAAAGGATTTAATGTGTGAAAACAACTCTGACAAGAGTTCAATGTGTGAAAAGTGGTGTCTTCTCTTCTTCTTATACTAGAGATAGTATCTCACTTATCCTTTGCTAACTAAGGAATTAGAAGCAATGGCCTCTCAATCCAACGCCGGATCCAGCACCACCCCCCTGCCAACCTCACCCACTTGGTTCCTTTTGGCAAGGTTACACCAATTGTTTATAACCCTTCTGTGAAGAACTTAAGCAGCACATCTTCAACAATTTCAACACGGCCCAAAGGGCCTTTACTCACACGATTGAGGGAGGAGCTACTACTGCCATTGTTCATAATATCATGAATAAAATGGTCCTTATCTGGAACGACCAGTTGTCATCGTTGGAAGATAACCTCCAGCAATACATTGGTAAGGTCACTCAAGACCTCTACTCGCAGTTCACTGCAGACACACAAGTACAGCGGATGGACAACAATCTGGATATGGTCAAGATGATGATTACCAATGCGGTGAATCAGATCAACCAGCTTCCCTTGTCTCAAGGACAAGAAGGATCCTTGCGCCAGCCTAAGATTGGCAAACACCCGGAGTTCAACTGCACCAATGGCAAGGTCAAGTTCAACAAGTGGTTGAACACAATTTCTCTGTGGCTTGTCCACGAGAACGTTGCTACTGAGAGGCAGCATATTACTGTCTCTATGAACCAGCTCTCAGGGGCAGCAGCTCAATACATGGAGCCGTGGATCAAGAAGCTCACAAAGGGTCAGACAATTGAAACGTGGGAAGAGTTCAAAGATGAGCTCAAGGTACAATACAGGGAACAGGACAACAAGGAGGTTGCTCAAAAGGAGCTTAACACCTTGTTCAATAACACAAATTTGGCACATAAGAACTTTGTCAAGTACGCGGAACACTTCTGTACGCTTGGCAGGCTTTCTGACTACAAGGAGAGCCTGCTTATTCACAAGCTCAAGTACGTCATTGAGAAGGACATGAGGCTCGTCATGATTGGAGAAGATGAAAATAAAATGCCAACAACTTGGCCCCAGTTCCTCAACCTCTTGTTGGATATCCACAAGAAGGTTTACCCTGAGAAAGCACAAGGTCAGATCTTTGTAAAGAAGCAGGACACGTCCACACCTATGGAGGTGGACACTGCTGACAAGAAGAAGAATAAGAACAAGAAGCAGAACAAGGGCAAAGGCAAAGAGGTGAACTCAACTGAAAAATTGGAGAAGTTCTGCCACATCCATAAGTCAAAAGAACATAACATGGATGAGTGCAACCTCAACGGCTTGAAGAAGAAGCCCAATGAGAAGAAGAAGGATGGGAAGAAGGATGGCAAGTCTTCAATGTTGAAGAAGATATGGGATGCCAAGGACCCAGGAACAGACAGCGAGGCTGGTGCCTCTAGGGCCCTGTTGTCTGGAGCAAAAAATGTCAATACTGTGCAACTAGAGTTGGCCGCTCATATCAAGGAGGTTCCAACTGAAGATGATGAACCTTCAACTCCTCACCCATCCCCTGACAAGGGTAAAGGGAAAAGCCAACCAAGGGCAAGGATTTTTTCCAAAGGATCATGTGACTCCCTGCAAACATGAGTGTTTAGGCCCAATACCCTCGATCTGTGTAATGTAGATATTGTCAAAAATGTAGCACGTTTAAAAATTCATTTTTCTACCTATTACAATTCCTGAAGAATGATGAAGAATTGTTCCAGTGTGCTCCAGCACATCGATGCCTTTTCAGATGTGACCTTTTGTCTCCCAAAGTGTGGGAATTTGATGGCAGAATACAGACAGTAACAGCCTCAATACCACAACAATGAATACAGCTGATGGCATCACACGGGCCTTGTTATCAGCCATTTATAACTTTGTATCAGATCACTATTGCAATCAAAATGCAGTTGTTAATTTTTACAGACTGCATATGGGTACAAATCTGTACATATAATACACCAGTGGATAGCCCTATCTTGTGGCAACATACTGGTACAAAAATCTTGTCAATTGAAGTGGAATTGAGCAAGTTATGGACAGTCTGCTGAAAAAAGGCAACCAGACTCAGATTCAAACTCCACTCCTGCTGGCAAATGATGTCAAATTCTGGTCTTTTTTTATTTTTTAAAATCAATGTATTTAACGTTGGCGAAGCCAGGGACGGTACAGGACAGGAGTAATAATGAGGAGTACACTAAGTGCTCTATGAAAGAAGGAAGACTTATTAGCCTAGACACGCGTAACGCGTAATGAAAGTATGCTACGAGAGTTCTGAAGGGTCATGGCTGCCCGGAGCATGATTGAAAGTGAATGCGAAGGGATTGTTAATGAGAAATTTATGGAGGGAGGGATCAGGGTTCACCGAGTTCTTGAGGAACTCCAGGAAGTTGGGTCGCGGCCGGCGATAGCGAGTACACAGGTTGGAAATATGTGCGCGTGACTGGAAGTCATTACAGACGGAGCATCTGGTGTCCTCTGTCGGAAAGAAGCGAGAGCGGTACTCCCCAGTTGGAGCATGGTTGAGGATGGCTCGAGCGGCTCGTGCGGCGAGGCTGTTGGTGGGGAAGCGAGTGAGGAATTTGCCTCCCTTGTACGTGGTGGGGGTGACTGGGCCTCGGCTGCACAAGAAGTTGTGTCCGCGATATGAATGATGTTGACACATCTCGGTCCATGCGTTGATTGCGCGAGATTTGGCCGTCTTCCTGGTCCATGCGACCGAGGTAAACGGGATAGGATTGGGGTTCGTCAGGGCTGCGCGTGCTTGCTGATCGACAAGTTCGTTTTGTTCAACGCCCACGTGTCCTGGGCACCAGTGAAAGTGAAGGTGTGCGTTTGGGTTTGCCGAGAACCATGCCCGAAGGCAAGTTGTAACGCCAATGGAGACTGCTTGGGCCGGGTGAGGTTCCACTTTGAGGATCGTGTTCATGGCCGACTCGCTATTGCAGAATACGTGGAGTGTGGTAGTGGTGGTTCTGATGCTGCGTGCAATGCATGCAGCGAGGGCGAGTATTTCGGTGTCGAAGGAGGTGGCTTTTGAGTATGTGAATGCCATCGAGGCAATGAGCGCGCGACCTGTGTACAGTCGGTATGCAGCGGCGGCGATATCCAGCGTTCCTGTGCGAGCTGATCCATCCAAGAAAGCGAAGGTGGAAGTAGGAGAGGACGACAAGTTAGAAATAAGTGATACTAAGCGAGCTAGCCAAGGGCGAAACTCATCAGAGGATTTCTTTGGATGTGAAAGACTAAAAGTAATGCGTGAGGAAAAGATATCTACTACTCTGTTCCCAGGTTGCATTTCGGGATGTGAATGACTGATTGGTTCAAGGCTGGGGGTAGACAGTTGGTGGTGTAGCTGAAGAGGGAGCGACGAGTGAGGGAGAATGTTGTGGATGGGGAAGCCGAGGGAGTGTGACGGATTTTGGTTTGCCTTGGGAGTGGCAGCAACAGATACGATGTGGCTGGCTGGGAGACACTGTGTGCGGAGGACAGAAACGTCGAAGAGCTTTTGGAGATGTAGGCGGATGGGACCTGCGAGGATTTCCATTCCACCAATGGGGGATGTTCGGAAGGCGCCCAGAATCCACCTTGCGGCGGCAGACTGGGCACGGGAGAGGGAGGCGATGAGGGCTTTTTGTGGCTTACACGGATTAAACCATAGTCGGAAGCCGTATGTTAGGATAGGGCGAATGCAGGAAATGTACAGGAGGCGTTTTTGTGCTGGGGCCAGGCCGCGATTGGAGTTACCCAGCATGGGGTAACCACGGACGGTACTGAGAGCCTTGGTGGCGTAGAAGCAAACGTGATAGCGGAAGTTGAGTTGTGTGTCGAAGAAGAATCCAAGGTAGCGCCAGACGTGTTTGGGAGTGAGAGTGATGGAGGAATTGAGGTAGTGCAGACATCAATAGGACACATGTAACATGTTCTAGCAATGATCTACTGAGACATCCTCAAGCCCTTCATTCTTGAAGCAAGTAATTTTCTAGAATCAGCAGTGAACACTGCACAAGATTAATGACAAAATAGATGAAACCCCTTGCTACCATTGGTGACTACCTTCATCAATGTATGGCCCATTTTCCCACAGCCAAATATATCAATTGTAGTACAGTCACTTTATCCCAGATCAGTTGCCTATCAAAGGTGTCACCAATAGCAAATGCCCCTATACAGTCAATATTCATGACCAGATGGCTTGGCAGGTCCTTACCAGGAACAGAGTTGTTTAATGAGGTTCTCTTTGGTAACAAAGTCACAGGTGCAATTAACTATTTCATGCTATATGATTTATTCAATTTGCTATCAACAACATAATCACTTGCAGCCCTGCTCCTGCAGTTCACCACATTGTGTCTAGATTATGTAACATAGTTCAACACCATTGTGAAGAAGACACATGTCAAACAATCTTTATCTCCATGCTCTACTCCACAAACTTGTTTCAATTCTGTACTCACACCCATTGTTGCACTTCAAACAATACAGCATAGTCCCTCTTCTTTTATGAATGATTGTGTGCTCCAGTGAAGACAAACCACCAGCTTACTATACATTACTCATTGAAGAAGCTATCCCCAACAAAATTACTTGTTCAGGCTTCTACCAGCACCAAGTTTACTCACAAATCTGGCTCAAAAAGTAATATTTCATTCAATGCTCAGAAATTGTACTTGCCGCTTGCCGGCCTTGCTAACACTAGTGTACATTGTGCAATGCCGATTGAGTAACACTCTGCAGTTTACAATAGGGGTTGCCCTGAAACGTGTCTCGGCATTGCTTGCGCAACTGCAGCTACAATAGCTGCAATCAGGGCGGGATCTACTGCAAGTGTTGCCATTGTGATGGGTACGGGATTGGTGGTGGCAACTGTGGGTAATTTGGGAGTTACTGGTGAGATTTCCGGTATGGATTCAGGGATAGCAGGAACAGGGATGGTAGTGGTAATTCCAGGTAAAACTGGTATCAAGTTCTGGTTCTCCTAGAACTTCAACAATCAACGGTATTTGACTGTTATCACAAGGTATGTAACCAGAGTATTGTTGTCCTTCTCTAAAGTGACGAGATACCGGTGCAAACCATTGACTTCAATTTGGGCACAGTTGTTTGTTGCAGACTTGTATGTATGTGTGATCTTCTTTGTTGTCATGACAGTCCTGGAGATCGTCTGGGTCAAAGAAGTGGAGTAAATTATTGCACTCAATGATAGCTGTCTACTACAAAGGAAGTTTCTCAAAATTGACACGGAGACAGGGCTCAACGTGACAAACAGGGACACGGTGTGGATGACGACGAGGAGGTGGTGGCAGGCGTGAAGCACAATGCGTTCACCAGCTATCAAACTTATTCAGAAAGCTAGCCCAGTAAAGACCAAGAGGTCGAGATGGGGGCTAGGAGCGTACATGCAGCAGTATATATAGACTTCAGGGACCTGCGCACAGACCATGTTGAGGGCAGGCTTTGCAAGAAGCCGTGTGAACGAAGAACAAAAGAACTACCTAAAGGAGAACAATAGCTATTGTCTAGACCTTGCCAAGAACTCTACTCGTGAGAGAATCTATCTAAAAGGAGACCAACTATTGTATTCCATTCCCACACCTGTGAGAACATCCTTCCATAAAGAGAACAATAGGGAAAGAACAATAAGGAGCCCATGTGGATGGTGTCTATGACGTCAAACCCTAGCTATGGGCTGAGCCATGTGTCTGTAGCCATGTGGTCTTACTTAAGCTAAGTCACATGCCAGTGTGACGTAGTAGCAAGTAATGTGACCGTGTGGAGCGTCTAAGCCACGTGATACGGGCGCTTAATAGACGTGCAAAGGAGTTTATGCAGAGAGAATTGAAACTAGGTTGTAGCCCGGAGTTTTACAGATAAAAACAAGAGGTAAATTGCGAAAATTAAGGGCTAGTCAGGCCATCCATGACAAAAATATCCTCCATCTGCTACAAATGCAACTCTACTTGTAACTTCTGTCAACCTCTTGCGCAATTGCATGAAGTTGATTTGCCCTACTGACTGCAGGCCCCAATTCAGTGCTTTGAGTTGGGCGGGCATGCGCGTGGAGAGTACTTCCTCCGTATGTTCTGTGAGGTACAGAAGTTTGTCATTGAGTAACAGGACTGATCTAACCTGTGAGTCGTTGCGGTTGCGGGTAAGTTCAATGAGGATCTTGAGGTGTCTGGTGGTAGCCTCGATCTCTGGCTTGAGGATGCCGACTTGATCCTTGATTGAGAATTTGTGGAAGTCAAGTGTCACAGGCTTTTGCGTGTCTGGTCGAGGGGGTGCAGTTGCCTGAGAAATGCAATCCTTGAGAGATGGTTTCTCAATGCGCTCGAAGAGTGTTTGTGCGCGTTCCGTGCGTGCACATTCCTTCATGGACTTGTTGTCACAAGCAAACTTTTCGTGGTCAAAGGCTGGGAGTCTGGTGCCAAGAGGATGGTAGTACGGATGACATGAGACATAGGAAACAATAGCTTCAAGGCCCTTCTCTGTGTAGAGATGAGGACAACCTTGCTTGCGTAGTTCTCGGCAAGCTTTGAAGAAAGACTCGGGTACATGGCGACGAATGTGTATGTCCTTGGGCACTACAACCACAAAGTGAGATGTGAGATCAAAGGTCCGGGCCAATACAATGTACTGGTAAACCGGGGAAACTAAAAATTTTGAGACTTTTGGGGAAAAGGGATGTGTGTGATTGCACAACGTCCAGGCGAGCATATGGAGATTCCACCTAATGTCAAGAGCACAATCAAATTCTATGAAGAGCGAGAAAGTGACGACGGGGGTGGAAGAATGACAAGTGAACTCGCATGGACGATGACGACAAGGGAAATGATGATGAGGGAAGAGGAAGAGACAACAGCAAGGGAGTAGCTGACAATGAGCTAAAGACCAGGATATTAGTACAGTGATGTGTTGTTATTTTAGGTTTTCCATCTTATTTTTGTTTGTTTCCGTTTGTTCCCGCCACCCGCCTTTGTCATTCTGCGCGGATTGCTCGTTTTGACATTCCCTTTTTGTCTTATCCACTTCACTAAAATAATATATAAACCCTGTATTTTTGTAGCTATCTAATAATGTTGTGTTCATTGATTCACGCCCCCCTCCCGTGCGCGCTCCAAAACCCTGCAAAAACAACATGATGGACTAGGTAAAAGGTGGACGTCACCTAAGACCAGGAGGTAGAATCTGAGGTCTTTAGGAAGCTACAGGATAGGTTTATATACATCTCAGACAAGGACCCCTGGTACCGGGTCTGTACTTCTAACACTGCCGTGGAAACGTATGGTGTGCTATGGTGCGATGTTCTACAATGTTCCACAATTAGTGCTCTGCAAAAATACCATTATAATGCAATATAATCTCAGAATATCATTAAATACCCATTAAATACTCGCTTGTGGGAATTTTTTAAGAATACAATTACCATTAAATACAATACAATACATTACATTACAATACAATACTATTCCTGTATTTAATGGTATTCTAGAATATTATGCATGTGACAAGTTTTGAGCACATGCATGTATGTACAGCCTCTTTCCTACAATTTGCACTGTTCATGCACCCATACACAGTTTTTCAATGCTGCATAGCTGTAACAGTAATGCTACACTCACCAGATAAGTTGGTTAACTTGAGGGGGAGGTGGTGAGATAGAGAGTAAGAGTGGTGGTGAGCGAAGTACTGATGGGTACTGAGTAGTCCTGGTTCAACAGAGTGGATAAGACTGAGGGGATATGCCCTCAGGAGTGCCTCTATATATACATGAAGGGGAGGACCCCAGGTACTACCTTAAGACCCCTAATACCTACATGAGTAAGCGAAGTAATCTACCTTACTAAGCATGCCCTATGCCCTAGTGGTGCCACTTCAATAATCAACCAATAGCAATTGTCCCCATGACCTGACCCCATGACCCAGCTCCAAGGCTAGACTTGTTCTAGCTTGTTCTAAGACAAGGCTAGACTTTTCCAGAAGGTTCTATGAACTATGACATCATCTAATGGAATGTTCTATACTATGACATCATAGTTCCAGCAAGTTCCACAAGATTCCAGAGAGTTCTATCATGTGATACACAGATAAGGAAAGGAGCGCATCAGCGCATCAGAGACAGAAGGCGCATCAGCGCATCAATTGATAGGTACTGAGAATAAGCGCCGGAATAGGCGCCTGATAAGCGCCAGATAAGCGCTGGATAAGCGCCTAAATAGACGCCGGATAAGCTCTGGATAAGCGCTTGACAAGCGCTTAAATATTCCCAATAATACCGTTGCCTGGTAAGGCAAGTCTTGTAGAAACATTGAAAATCTGTGACAATAGCTACCTTAATCATTTGCACTGGTACTCATACACATTTGTTGATGTTCCAGCTATGTTTTTTTATCTTTGTCTCTCCACTGATACAGACTGTTCCGTATGTTTTGCACTGCTCATGCATCTATGTACAAGTTTTCATGTTGCGTAGCTACCTTGATCATTTGCACTACTCCTTTTTTGCACTGCTTATGTATAAAGTTCTAGCTATTTTTGGTCAGTGAATACATATAAAGCTTATGGTCTACTCTGAGGTTTGACACCAAGCATCTACTAGATCCCTCACATAGTCTACATACAAGCCTCTTCATTGTGAAAAGTCTTCATCTCCTTCTACATCTGTCATTCAATGAGTTCAAGATTTCCAGAGAAGGCTGATGTACCTACCATCAAAACTCAGCAGCATCTACTCCAAAGCCAACTAAAAACACTACGCCTCCTTATCAGCAATCTTCCATCTACTTTGCCTGCGGGGTTGCCTGATGGCCCATTGAGAAAGTACTTCACTGATGTGGACATTGACCCTGATGAAGGGCCATGGTACTCAGTTGACCAGGCCTGGACGCACGTATTCCAGGGTACTGAGGAACAGCAGCTGGCACTTATCACAAGTGGTCCTGATGGCATAGGCTTAGTACAGCATTTTTTTGAGTGGATTGCACAACAACCTGGTCTAGCAAAGTATGATGGTCACTATCTGACAGCATCTAAGGTGTACCGGGTAAATGAGCTGATAATACATGTGTAAGTCTTGCTTTGTATTCTCTTCTGGTCAGTACTGTACTGACATTGTTTCATTGATCAAGTGTTTGTAGCTACTGGGGAGATCAATCTGTCCATGATGGTTTGTTTCTGCCACAAGCTTCTGAATTACTGGAATTGCTCACACCAGCTTCTGCAGCCACCTGGATGCCAGCTAGTACCCAGTCCTCTTTAAACACAAAAGTTCCAGTCCTAGGCAAAAGGAAATCTGGAACACTTCAGGCTGGTAAGTGATTCTTGAGTACATATCATGAAGTGAGAACTGATGTATCTGGTTTGCTACAGATGCTGCAAGTCCATCTGATACACCAGGGCTGAGCCGCATGTTTGACAAGATCCTTGGGGCAGTGTCATCTGACAATGAGGCCGAGGCTGAGGCTACAACGGTATGGTAACAGGACAACCCTTGCTGAAATAAGTTAGCTGATCTTGCACATAGAAAAAAAAAGCGTGCAAAACGTGCTGAGAAGCACAAAGGCAGAAGTAAAGGCAAAGAACAGGCACATGCAACAGTAAGGTGCAATATTGGGGATAGATGTTGCAGGAAATGAACCCATGCATTTTGTAGACTACAGTAGCATTGACAGTTGAGACTGAGAGTGAGGACAGTGCCAGCAAGTTATCAGACGGCAACATGGGTGCCAAACCAAGGCGTGATCGTGTACCAGTGAAATCCCAATGGGCAAAGCTTCACTGTGGAAATGAGCCCAAGACCAAAAAACAGTCAGATGGAAAGCTGATATGGCAGTGGAGCTGCAACTGGTGCGGGTGTGTAGGCTACTTGTCACTTTGCACCTCAACCTGCTAACTATGGAATGTATGTGTAGCACTCATTGGTCACTACCCCGCTTATAAGCAAAAATAAAGGCCTTTGGCAATGAGCCCAAAGCACTAACTCTCAGCAACCTCATCTCTCATCTTGACAACTGCTCAAAGCTTCCAAAAGAGCACAAGTTTGAAGTATGGCAGCACCCGCAGCAGTTGGATGGCCAGGTGGGCTCATTTGCTAGTCAACACCAGATGATGGCAGGGTTTGTACAGCGTGGTATTGAGAATCCACAGGTAGAGGTTACTCAAAAAGGGATCAGAGAGCGGTTTGTCATGGGTATTATACAGGATGATCTTCCCTTCTCAGTTGGGGAGAAGGCAGGTATGAATTGACTCCTGACATACATACTACCGAAGGGTTGGGAAGTACCAAATGGCTCAATGACAAGTCAAGATCTGGAGCGCCTACATGAAGCTATGGACTTAAAGCTTTCAGAAGAGATGAAGGTATGTGGCTATATTGATATTCTACTGCTTTAGTAGCAACAATTGACATCTGCTTCATGCCTAGACAAATAAGTCAAAGATTGCACTTGCTACTGACATGCGGACAAGCAAGAGCTCTGTGTATGCCTTTACAGGGGTTGTAGCATCCTGGATTAGCAACAGCTGGGACCTCAAGGAATACCCCCTTGATCTTATTATAGTAGATGGAGATCACTCTGGTGCGGCATCCTCAAAGGCAATATTTCAGGAAATACACTGCCGTCAGGTTGACAAGAAAATCAGTAAGCTATCCTCTGTGTTTTAGACATATGAACTCACACAAGTTTGATTAGTTGCAGTTGCTACCGAGAACACCAGCAGCAATATTACCCTGGTCGAAGGACTTTGTCATTGCATTGTAAAGTGTAACAAGGATGTCCAGCTTAATGCCAATAATTGTCAAGTGGGCTGTGGTCTTCACGTAGGACATCTTGTTGTGCAGTAAGTGCCATATTTTCTCACAGCTTGACAGCACATTGACTATCAGAAGAGAGCTACTATTTGGCCTTAGACTAGAAGTTAGCCCAGAAGAGGAAGATCTGTACCTTTGTGCTTGTGAGGTACTTGTCAATGAAGCAGAAGATGAGGCTGGAGAAGCTGTGTTAGACAGAGAGGTCTCTGAACAGGAGAAGCTACCAGATAACAATGAGAGTGATACTGACTCAGAGTTGTCTGAGGCTGAAATTGTCAGCAGTGATGAGGACATGGGAGAGGCAGTCACTAGTACTAAGAGGATGTCAAAAAAAGCAAAACGGCAACCAACTGTTGCTGATAAGGTAAGACACTGTTCCTTAAGTTACTTGAGCTAATAAAGTGGTCAGCTCCATGCTATTGTGGTGTCTCTCACTTCACCTCAACAGCCATTCAAAGAATTCACAAGCAGTCTATCAAAGAAGAAACTCTCAACACTTCCACAACTTCTTCCACTCTATAAGCATCTTGAAAACCATCTCAGTAGTTGTTGTCTTGATGCACGCAATTCAGCTCCAAATCTGCAAAAGGCATTGTCCATGGCACTTGCAAAGCTTGATAAGCATATGCAGATTGCGTTAAAAAAGTGTTCCCCCTTCTAGCTGCTGGTAAGTACATATACACTAGGCTATGCAGGCTGAATTGACATGACTCTGCAACCACAGTCCTTCATCTGTCTATCCGGCTGAAAATTTTGAGACAGCAGATTGGGATCAGGCAGTAGCAGCTCAAGCAGAGCATCTTCTCAGAGAGGTTTATACCCAGTATTCTTCTGCTCTTGCCACAACCTTGCAGTCTGCCAACACACCCACATCTGCACAGCCAGCCAACAAGTCAATTTTTGCATCTGCAATAGCCTTTGCATCAGTCACATCAGCTGCTCATCGGGAGACTGAGATAGAGCTTTACCTCAGCAGTGCACATTCTCCTCAGGATGATGAGGATTTACTCACTTGGTGGAAGGTATGTACCACATTTAACACCAAATTGTGGTCCTTGCTAACCAACTTGCCTATGTAGAGTCATGCAAAGGTCTTTCCCACCCTCTCTCACATTGCATGAGACATTCTTGCAATTCCTGGTGTCAGTGTCTCAGTTGAGAGGCTATTCTCATCATGCAAGCACACTATGAGAGGCTCTTGCTCATCTCTTGGGGCCAGAAAGGCATCAAAGACTGTTATCTCAAAGGAGTGGTTACAGATTGGGCTTGGTGAGGGTATTGAGTATCTCAATGGTGTGTCTATCTGGAGCAAGTAAATGTCATTGACTGCAGCTGTGGCCACCTGTGTGTATTAGCATACAGGTACCAATTTGTTCAAAGTCTATGTAGTAGCACTGTCCAGTTGCAAGACAACAGAACATACCAAACTACAATGAAGTGGTGGTAACATATACAGTGATGCTACTTATAGTGCATACTAATAGTCATGCATACCATCTTACTGCCTTCATGAGTTCATTGTACAATGTGTTAGCTATAAATGCAAGACAATCAGAGACTCATTTGAGCAAGGACTTGAACTTGAATCACCCAAACTATATCATTAATTACCATTACATACCAATAAATACCAATACTAACCAATACCAATACTATTAAATACATTATTATTCAATACACATCACGTGTTATTGGTATTCAATGGTAATCATTAAATACAGGCCAGTTGGAATATTTAATGGTATTTGCTAAGCACTATCCACAATGTTCCAGCACCTTCTATGATCATGTGACCAGTCTGTCACATGTACTTGATCACATGCAGAAGCCATGTGCCATTGATAAGATAAGATAAGGAAAATAAAAGGAAAATAAAAGGAAAAAGTGTGCATGTTCGTGACAATCGGTGGCAGGGCTTTTACTACCAATCAGTAAACTCACACTCAAACACCCTCCCCACTGGCGTGGTATCGGGAATCACTGTAGTGAAATACTGTAGCATACAACAGCACGTGCTTTTTAGAGTCGTAAAGAGTCGATGCTAGGCAACATGAGGAACCATGTCTGAGTCGGCAACACCCGCGTACTGTCACACCATTTTTGGTCTGCCAAACATGGCCAATCACAGCGAAAAAATCGCGCGAGTTTCACGAAATAATGCAAACGACTGTATCCTCAAGTCGCATGACATCGAGTTCGCTTGGGAGTGTAGAGCCTTCGATCATCATGTCCGTACTCTGACTCGGAGTCAGGACTAATCTATAGCCCCTTGTCGCTCATCCACCACCATCGAGCTCGTGCCTCCTCAACTTTATAATTTCCTATAATTCGAGCTGTTCTCTGCCGATGACCATTGTCACTATTGCCAACATTCATGCAGCTGCGGCGCTGGACAAGTACCATCTCGAGCGCATCGAGGATTTTTCCAGCAATGTCAATCCAGTCATCGTGACCTCAGAGTATGCACTCAAAGTGAGTCTATTATTGTGGTCTCTTTTATAATAGAACATTGACTACCACCAGGAGACAGATCTCGTTGGCATCAACGAGGAAGGCGTGGAAGCCGCTGCTCACTACGTACGTCCACTTCGGGATCAAATCGCTTCTTTATAATAAGATTATTTTGGTGACAGATTGAAGAAAGACTTGAGGCAGAGGCGTATACCCCTCGTACCTGGCGCACGCACCCCTTGCACATCTGCCCTCCTGAGCCTTACTTTGTGTCCTATCATAAAACACGAGAATGCATGGACTGGATTTTCCTCATCTCCTCACTTAACTTCAGCTTCTGGTCAGATCGCGAAGGAACCTCGGACCGTTACGGCGTTGAATGGCGCAAGGGATGGGGCTCAGATACCCGTATGGTGCACACAGGCTATTGGTCTCTCGTCGCTGCAATCGACAGGGGTAAGTCCGCTTCAATCATAAGTACAGGACGGTGATTAAGTGTACTTACTCTCTAATAGCTTTGGAAGAGGGTGTACCTCTGACAGACCCGTCTTTCTATGCTTCTGAGACCCGCTGTCCTGACTCGCTCGTCGCACACATATTTCGTGCGGCTCCCCA
Source organism: Cytidiella melzeri (assembly GCA_022592445.1). NCBI lineage: Eukaryota > Fungi > Basidiomycota > Agaricomycetes > Polyporales > Irpicaceae > Cytidiella > Cytidiella melzeri. Next base: position 69,354 of record JABYQR010000057.1, on the reverse strand, counting down.
GTGCAAGGAGGGCATTCCGCTTTTGAAGGAGAGGATATCTATTCTCCGAGAAAACGGCGCAATCCTCTGCAAGGTATTTTACGTGTTTGGTTATGCAAACAGCCCCTGACTCGTAGCATCCGAGTAGCATTTCGGAGGATCGTTCCAAAGTTTTCATGAAGTGTTTCAGCGCCGACATAGCGGAAATGGGACTGCACTGCAACTCGTCAAAATGGTCGCAGATGTCTTTCCCTCGTTTCGCGATGAAGTTACATACAACGGCAGAAAAGGTAAACTTCTATGGCACAACACGCGGATCGACGTGCTTACCAAGCCATATACAGTTAGCCTGTGGAAACGTGCACAGATTCTCGTCGCTGAAACTTGGGCTGCGTTCTATCCATCACACCCCTCTCACTTTCACCCACTGTTCCCAGGTCCTGAGGGCCCAGCAATACACGAGTTGACCATGTTTGCAGACTACCGAGTCCCACAGATCCTTCACCACCTTCGCATGCTCACCTACCCTCCCGAACTGGTCAAGCTCCTTTGCTCACACACGATGCTCCCTTCAGGCTCTCGTGAAGAAGTCAGCATTCGCGCTGCCAGTATCATCGCTGTGGAGAAGGTCAGGAAGGAGATCGAGAATATCCGCACAAAGAACGGGAAGAAGGTCAGGAAGGAAGAGGTCAGCAGCGTGCTGATTGACTTTTACCTTTGGGACTTGGCGAAAAAGGTTGAGGCGGGCACGAGCAGCGTGGAGGAGGTCGCAACAGCAGAGATCGTGCCACCGCATAGAACAAGGAGTATCTGGTATTAAATGTGGTCTCAACAAATGGATATTCTATAGAGTGTGGTATTGAGGAGTGCGTGATCTATGCGGTCCCACAAATTGTGCATCATCAGCGGTACTTCCGCTGTCTCTACACACACTCAGTACTTCTTGCTTCTTTTCTTCAGCTTGCCGTCAGCTGGAACCTCGAAGTTACGCTTTTCGGGATCGAGCCAGTCGATGCCTAGTTTGGCGAATATTTCTTCTTCTGATTGCAGGGGCAGGTGTTCCCAGGTACCTGGCAGTTTCTTCTTCTTGCCTTCGTGGCTGTCTGGCTTCTCCGGGTGGAATTGCCAAAGGCCGAATTCGTTGAAGTACAGACCGAGATGTCTAGCTTTTTTGCGAACGTCGGCAACGAACGAGTCGTCACCGGTAGCCGTAATCATGGCTGCGCCCCTTGATTTAACGGGCGCGAAGCTAAAGCACACAACAAAGCATAAGTCAGCATTTTCTTGGCGCGGCGTTCATCACTTACACAATGTCTACTCGTTTGAACTCTCCTGTGCGCTTTTGCACGCCCTTTAATCTATCACTTTGTGACTCCCAGTCGCCGTTTTCGGACCTCCAAGGGATTCGCAGTACGCCGGTCCACTTGTACGAAGTGACCCTGAAGTCGGCGGCGATTATGCCACGCCGTCTGAGTACACCCAACATTTCCGCTATAGGATTGCCCTCCTTGCCTTCAACATTCTTAACCGTGTGATTCCCATGGGTGGTTGTTGAGGCCGGGGATGGTACGTATTCGTGCTTCGGGTTGATGACAAGTAGTTGTGTTATAGGAGATGGAGAAACACCTCGGCGGCTTGCCCTACTTAATAAATGGGAAAGAGGACATAAATCACGTACTCACTGGTCACCCACTAGAACAACATCGATTGTAGGGATCAAAGCATTCTTCACGGACTCCTACGTGATAGCGTGTGTACATGGAATACGCAACCACAGAACATATGGGACGCGCACGAACCTGGACTCGTTCAGCCACTTGCGCGTCTGACTCTTCCTTTATAAGGTTTGATAACTGAAGAAACGACTTCTGCACATCTGTGAGCGATTCAAAGAATTCTGGTTTCCATAGGTCTCCGAGTGTTTTGGCCCCGGCCGAGATCAGCTCTTTTGCCCGGGCACGACTATAACGTAGTTCGTCGTGAAATTCGACGATGACTGGAAGTGACGACGCGGCGTACCCTATACCCGGAACTGTCATCAATGACTTTAAATGATTCTCCCTGAATGGTTTACTGTCCGTGTCTGCATTAGGTTCACATGAGCAAATCGAAGAAATGGAGAAAGGTAACATACTTGGTAGTTCCCTGCTTTGTAGCCATCGCGTTATACTGAGTTTTACGTCTGGGTTCAGACGTGGCACCTTGAAACGTGTAGTCAGCTGTGTAGACAATGCCACTTTGGTTTACGCACCTTATCGAGGTCGTCAACAGATTCTATTGGAATTGTCAACTGTGCGATCCGTTCTATGGCCTGTCTCAGGATCCTGGCTTTGCCGTAGTCATTCACGTCTCGCACGTCCAGACGGACTACGTGGGTCATCAGCAAGGACTAGCTTTGACACTTGAACATCCACGAACGTTTTGATAGGTGTTCGACTAGAGCTGCGTTATGTTTGTCACCCAGCTTGACAGTCGAGTTGCAGCGCACCAGTTGACGTGGGATAGCGAGCTTAACGGAGGCATACGCTGGGCGAAGCATAAGTGGAACCACCACCAACAGCTATATTTCAGCCGTGCGAGATGATGAGGATAAAGCGTGAAGATGATTCTCAAGTCAACGTCGAGCCTGGCGGCGACGCCTTGTCACGTTCGCGGAGGGTCACAGGCGTGATGTAGTGACAGGCCCCCGAAATGCCCTGACAGAAGTTATTCACAAAATTGCTGCAAAATGTCCTCGAATTTTGTGGGGTTTATGTCCAGTGCTTGATCGGGTTGTCCCAAAATTTCGCTCAAAATGACCTCAAACAGTATATATGCTCTAAAATGCCAATATATTCAATGAAAATAATTATGTGTTGCAAATTCAATGCCATGCAGTCTCTTTGATGCTTTCTCACCCTCAAAATTATCATATTGAACATTGGTTGAGTACTTCGAGGCTCGTGGACAGCCACCTGAGCCTGCTGCTTCCTGACAGTAGGTGTAAATGCTCACAACACCAATTCAGGCCACTAGTATTACTGCACAGCCAGCACTGCCGCCGTTGCACAGTTGCCATAGTTGTCCAGGGCTGAATAAACCCTCAACAGTGAAATGTCAAAATTGGCTGCATCCTTGGTTATATGCTCAATTGAATGGTGCCTTTTCACAATCTGGCACAAATGTCCTTGCCCAAAATTGGTCCTTGGCAAGATTGTTGGCAGGAATGTCCTCAAAAATTTTAGACATGCCACCTTTGTGGTGTCAATTTATGTCAGGTGCTTAATAAATGCTCTGTGAGAGTATTGCAGGTGCCTGTAGTGACACATTCCTGTGACTACAGTCGACTATCTCATGATGCATAATGTCTGTCCCCCCATCCTGTTATGCATTACAACGTCTTATGTGGTAGCATATTTGTGACATATGTGACATATGTGCCACTATGTTACTCTGTATTAAATAGCCTGTCACACTTTGTCATGTAGTGCTACGGTACACTAAAAGATGCATCTAAAGTAGTCTGCTTTTGACGAGAGGTGTTCTTGTGGTAAACATGACCACGAAGACGTCTCACTTGCCCTTGCAACACCAATAGATCAATCCCGTCAGCACCAACGTGCTCAATACAGAGCTGTTCCATCATTCTGCACACGTCAGTGACGTCAATAGCAGCCAAAACTAACATTTTCTCCTCCTCTGGCCCATCGTTGTCGCTGTCGTCAACCTCTATGGCTGTGAGTGGCTTGAGCATGTTCTGTACTGACACGGAGACGGGGCTCGACGTGACAAACAGGGACACGAAGTGGATATCGACGAGGAGGTGGTGGCAGGCGTGAAGCACAATGCTCTCACCAGCTATCAGACTTTGTTCAAGTTATCTAGCCCAGTAAAGACCAAGTTAGTATTGATACTACTCGCTATGTAGTACAAGAGGGGTGTTGCTTACCTAGCCCAGTAAAGACCAAGAGGTCGAGATGAGGGCTAGGAGCGTACATGTAGCTGCTTATATAGACTTCAGGGACCTGCGCACAGACAATGTTAAGGGCAGGTTTTGCAAGAAGCCGTGTGAACGAAGAACAAAAGAACTACCTAAAGGAGAACAATAGCTATTGTCTAGTCCTTGCCAAGAACTCTACTCGTGAGAGAATCTATCTAAAAGGAGACCAACTATTGTATTCCATTCCCACACCTGTGAGAACATCCTTCCATAAAGAGAACAATAGGGAAAGAACAATAAGGAGCCCATATGGATGGTATCTATGACGTCAAACCCTAGCTATGGGCTGAGCCATGTATTCTGTAGCCATGTGGTCTTACTTAAGCTAAGTCACATGCCAGTGTGACGTAGTAGCAAGTAATGTGACCGTGTGGAGCATCTAAGCCACGTGATACGGGCGCTTAATAGACGTGCAAAGGAGTTTATGTAGGAAAGGTTGCACCTGAGCTGCAGCCCGGAGTTTTACAGATAAAAACAAGAGGTAAATTGCAAAAATTAAGGGCTAGTCAGGCCATCCATGACATTACCCCCCTCCTAAAATTGAGCGTCCTCGCGAAGCATCACTGTGCTGTGGTGATAGAGGTCTTCTACCCGTCTACAGGGATTCAGCAGAATTGCCCCGATTGTCTAGTCAGAAGGATGCTAGGAAGTTTCTCCCCTTCTGGTGTCGTTGACTCGACGTTACCCGTCAGTGTGATGTTCTTGAGATATCCAGACCGATGTGTTTGCCTTCATCCCAGCTAAGATCATATGTAGATGGATAGATCGTGCGAAGGAAAGTGGGGTCGGTCTGGGTATTGAATTCCCGAAAGTGCGAGCGGAGATCTGCGAAGAGTGAAGCTTTGATGACCCGGGGCGCTCCGGGGTTTGCTTTGTAGAAGTCGTCAATCGCTTCTTGACTGTTCTCAAGGTTTTCTATTGGTTCCCAGCTATTGTGTCCGTCTGAATACCCTTCCCATTTGACAAGGAATTGCAATTTCTTCCAACGTCCGTGTAGCCTGCTGTCTAGCACCTTTCCGACGACGTACTGTTCTTCTCCTTCTATGACAATAGGATCAGGAGGTGGAGGTACGTCTTTGCCGTTGTCGTGCCAGGGACTTAGACAGTTGATGTGGAAGACGGGGTGGATTCAGAGATAGCTGGGTAGATCAAGCTTGTAGTCAAGATCGCCGATGCGTTCGATAACCTTGTACGGGCCGAGTTGTCTAGGACCAAGTTTAGGGGTAGCCTGGTGGATCTGGACGTTCTTAGGGTTCAGCCAGACCATGTCGCCCACCTGGAAGACACGTGGAGAGCGCTTCTCAGATTCATAGAGTTGCTTCATCTTTTCTTTGCTTAGACGAAGAGCTGCTTCGGTCTCTTTGCGTACTCGAGCCATATTGTCAAGGCGCTCATCGAGTGATGGGATATTGCTTCGCTTGCCAACTGGTATAGTGAAGTCAGGGCAATATCCGTAGATGACTTCAAACGGCGTTTGGGAGTTATCCGCATGTACTCGCGAGTTGAGTGCAAACTCAGCCGCTGGCAGATGATCGACCCAGTCGTCTTGTTGTTGCTGACAGAATAGACGCAGGTATTGTTCGATATCCTGGTTTTTGCGTTCAACTTTGCCATTTCCTTGCGGATGATAGGCGGTCGTAAAACCAGTCTCTATGCCTAAGCGGTGATAGAGCGCACGCATGAAGCACGCTGCAAACTGGGGTCCTCGGTCAGAGAACACCTTCTTGGGAATGCCATGAAGTCGGAATACTTCTTTATAATGTAGATCGGCAATCCCCTCAGCGTTAACCTTAGTGGTCGTAGGGATGATGTGCATTTGATCGGAATAATGGTCGACGTAGACCGCAATCGAATCAAATCCCTTAGAGGGTGGCAGCTGAGTGATGAGATCCACTCCGATGTGTTCCCAAGGTCCGGCCGGAGTTTCCTGAGGCTGTAGTACTGCTTTAGGGTGTGGAGCTGACTTGTAGTGTTGGCAGCAATCACAACCTAGTACGTAAGTCTCGACAAAGGCATTCATCTTTGGCCACCAATAGTGTCGTGAGACTAGCTCTATGGTGCCGTGTTTGCCCGGATGACCAGCCGTGGGTGTGTCATGGCAAGATTTGACGATTTCGTGATGGAGCTCTTTGTTATTAGGGATGTAGAGTTCCCCTTGTAATAGAGGAGCCCGTCACTCTCTTCCCATTCGAGTAAACCGCCGACCAGTTTGCGAGGACCCTTCTTGCGAAGGGTAGCGAGAGCTTGTGCAACTTCTGCTTCTTGCTCCGTGCATTCTCGGATCTTTGATTTGAGTGGAGAAGCAGTGGCAAGTGCACTGGTAGCGAGGATCCGGAAGTGTTCCGATTTTAGTACCACCTGATCCTTGTTGTCTTCTTCGTCCGTGACAGCGTGGGAGTGAAGACGAGAGAGTGGATCAGGGTGTATCTTGGTACTGCCAGGCTTGTGTACCAATACAAAATCGAAGTCAGCCAAAAGTAGTGACCAACGTGCTTGACGTCGAGTGAGGTGTTGCGCAGTTTTCCAGTACTGCAGGTTTGCGTGATCTGTCCAGATCTCAAACGGTTCCTTGAGCCCTTCAAGGTAGTGGCGCCAATCTTTGAGAGCCTCGGTGATGGCTAACATCTCCCAATCAAAGATTTCGTAGTTACACTCGGCTTCAGTCATAGATGCGGACCGGTAGGCGATAGGGTGGTAGAATCCATCTTCCTTTGATTTCTGGGAGATGATTCCACCAGTCGCATAGCCCGAAGCATCGACTTCTAGACGTGTAGGGAGTTCAGGGTCCCAGACTGCCAAGATAGGCTTAGTGGTAAAGGCCTTCTTTAGCAACGTGAAGGCAGTCTGTTGTGCTGGACCCCAGACAAACGGTACGTCCTTCTTAGTCAGGTCATGTAAAGGCCGTGCGTGCTTTGAGAAGTCCTGAATGAAGCGGCGGTAGAAGTTGGCAAACCCGATGAACCCTCTAACTTCTTTGAGGTTCTTGGGTGTGGGCCACATAGAAACTGCTTGGACTTTGACAGGGTCCATAGCTACTTCGCCAGTGCGAATGATCAACCCGAGATACTCGATCTCAGATTTCTCAAACTCGCACTTTTCTGGACGAAGATACAGATTGTGTTGCTGAAGTCGCTGAGGACTTCGTGAACAACCTTGCAGTGCTCTGTCAGGTTGTTACTCCAGATTAAGATGTCATCTAGATAGACAGCCACCTTGCCCTCGGCCACGAGGTCAGCAAAGATGTTGTCCATCAGAGCTTGGAAGGTAGCGGGTGAGTTCGTGAGACCGAAGAACATGACTTTAGGTTCGAAAAGTCCTCGGTTGGTAACAAAAGCCGCTTTGTACTCATCTCCTTCTTTGATGCGGACATTGTGATATCTCCAACGAACATCGAATTTGGTGAAGATCTTTGCACCCTTGAGCTTGTTGATGATGTCGGTGGCAAGCGGTAGAGGGTAGCGGTTCTTCACAGTGATGTCGTTGAGTTTACAATAGTCCTGAATAAGTCGGAGTTTGTTATCCTTCTTTTTACTGGAGAAGCCATTGGAGACTTAGAAGGCGTGATGTAACCTTTTGCTAGGTTCTCCTGAATGAACTTGTCAAGTTCGGCTTGTTCGTTCAGGGGCATAGGGTAAACTTCCGATTTGATGGTCTCAGGAGCGTCTGGTTTGAGATCAATTGAATGGTAACAGGGCTGATGCTGGGGTAGCCGATTAGACTCTTCCTCAGAGAAGACTTTAGCGTGTCTGTGGTACTCTGATGGAACGATGTCTTTGAAGGAGCGCTGAGCTTTAGCTTTGTTTGCTTCGGCAGCAAGCTTAGTAGAGTAGGTGAAGCCGGCCATACACCAGACTTCGTCAGTGGTGTCTTGAATAATACCGGCTTTGACCCACTGTCTACGTTCTTTGCGATTACCGTCAATCTTCTGGAAAGGTTCGTCAGGAGATTCTTCCGAGCCGCCCGGAATTGTCATTTCTCCTTTTTCCCAGTTGACGGTAGGGTTTACGTGTTTGAGCCAGGGTAGCCCAAGTATGATGTCTTCTGGACCCAAGTCCGTGACCAGAAACTCTGCCTTTTCTGTGTGGTCTCCAACAGTAAGTGTAAGGCGAACGAAGTGCGTTAATCCACCAGCTTTATTCTTATTCCGTCGATATTATGCAATGAGATAACCCTTTCGAGCGGGTGCTGGATAATCGTATGCTTTTTGACGAACTGATGACTGATGAATAAAGCTGTAGCTCCTGAATCGATCATGGCAGGAACGCGAATGCTTCTATTCAGACCTTTTACTAGTACATGTATTCGGAAATGAGACAATAACCGGTCTAGAGACAATATAGTACATGCAGAGACAGTAGACGACGGGCACGGAGTTGCTATGGTACACGGAGATGACGAGGTAGAAGACGAGGAAAACAAGGACGGGGTATCGGGGGGACTTGCAGCTGCGGCTATGTCACGAGTCCTTTTCAAAAAACCGCGTTGATCTTAGCAGCCATTTCATCCATCTGCTTCTTTTGGATGTCCAACATGTCCTTGAGCGCCGCAATCTTAGCATTCTTGTCATTGGATGCATCTTGCTTCGCCGGGGTAGTGGTCGACGAGGTCGACAAGGTAGCAGCAACTTTTTGTCCCTTAGGGACGCCTTGAAGTCGTTTCAGGCAAACAGCCCCCCAGTGACCAGTACCACCGCAGTGGTTGCAGACCGGGTCGTCTGGGTGCTTCGAGTCCCTCTTCTTGTGACTCTCCGATCCACAAACCGAGCAGCGCTTGCTCATCTCCTTCTTCCATTTCTGGAAGATCTCCTGTTTGCCCAGACGATGAAAGCATGCACGGAAAAGTCTTGCTTCCGACAACGTTTTTTCCTTGAAAGAGACGGGCTTCTCGACAATACTCCGTTCTCGGGACGTGTGCGTGGCCGCGGCGACGGCTGGTGCCTGAACAGCTGCCAAGGCAGCCACCTGATTGGTGAGGTCAACCATCCTTTGTGTCAGGACGCCCAACATATTTAGGACATCTTGCTGGCTCAGGTTGGCAACTGGGGCAGCTGGAGCAGCAGGGGTAGCGGGCTGGTTGGGGTCCATGTCTTCTTTGGTGATGAGACGACGATTTTCTTTGGTCGGAGTCTGGTGGTGCTCAAAGTATTTGCTGTTGACCGCTTCTGTTGGGTCTGCCTGAGTGTACCAATTTGGACACGGTTGTTCGTCACACTCGTAGAATATGCCTTCGTAGAAGTGGTCGTCTGTGACCGCGCTCGAATCGAAGAAGTATATGCAATTTTCGCAAGGAAGACTGGACGACGTGGTGGGCAAACTATGGATCTATCTAAATCCACTCAAAGTAGCTATTGTTGTTAACTACGTTGAGCTGGGCAAGAACTTTGCTGTAGTTCTTACGAAGCTGTTTAAACGAAACCTTCCCTATTGCTTTGCAACCCCAGTCCAGGAGTTGCCACTCGCAATCTGCTGTGACAGGTGCAACCTCGTCAAGTCGGTTGAGGAAGCGATTAACTTTGTTGACGAGATGGAGTAATGCACGACGGTGATTGGGGTCTGCACAGTTGAGGAGTTCCTGAAGCTCTGTGAGAGCTTGTAGGCGGGTGCGGACTGCGGTAAGCTTCGGCCTAAAGATGCCGATGAGGTTAACCGGTGATAACTTTTTGAAGTCAATCAGCACCGGTTTGGGTGCAGTGGGAGCAGGAGTGGGCGGGGGAAGTTTGGCAAGCCTCTCAGCAAGAGTTGGCTTGTGGGTTTGTTGCTCGGCTAGTGTGCGAGCACGTTCTTCTGCTACGTGTTCTCTGTAGGCTCGGGCAGAAGCGCGAAGTTGTTGATTTTCCTCGTAAGAGGGGACAGTGATGGTGATGCCTTTGACAGGCGGCTTTTTGGATACGTACTTGGCAACGTTGACTAGGTCTTTGTCAGACCAGCGATGAGGTTGACCACTCTTACGCTTGTCAGCGAGAGCGTCGAGGAAGGATGGAGGAAGACACCTCTTGAGCTGAGGCTCAGTTGTGGAGAGGTTCTTTGTGAAACGGGGACGCGTGTCTTTAGGCACTAAACAACACGTAGGGGGTGAAAACGGACGACGTAAGCGTAGCTCAACGGTATGAAGAGACCGGAGACGTACTTGTCAAACAGGAATAAAAAAACGGTGGGAGTGGGGACCCAGGGTTTACACAACGATCTCGACCTAATGACACGGAGACGGGGCTCGACATGACAAACAGGGACACGAAGTGGATATCGACGAGGAGGTGGTGGCAGGCGTGAAGCACAATGCTCTTACCAGCTATCAGACTTTGTTCAAGTTATCTAGCCCAGTAAAGACCAAGTTAGTATTGATACTACTCGCTATGTAGTACAAGAGGGGTGTTGCTTACCTAGCCCAGTAAAGACCAAGAGGTCGAGATGAGGGCTAGGAGCGTACATGTAGCTGCTTATATAGACTTCAGGGACCTGCGCACAGACAATGTTAAGGGCAGGTTTTGCAAGAAGCCGTGTGAACGAAGAACAAAAGAACTACCTAAAGGAGAACAATAGCTATTGTCTAGTCCTTGCCAAGAACTCTACTCGTGAGAGAATCTATCTAAAAGAAGACCAACTATTGTATTCCATTCCCACACCTGTGAGAACATCCTTCCATAAAGAGAACAATAGGGAAAGAACAATAAGGAGCCCATGTGGATGGTATCTATGACGTCAAACCCTAGCTATGGGCTGAGCCATGTGTTCTGTAGCCATGTGGTCTTACTTAAGCTAAGTCACATGCCAGTGTGACGTAGTAGCAAGTAATGTGACCGTGTGGAGCATCTAAGCCACGTGATACGGGCGCTTAATAGACGTGCAAAGGAGTTTATGTAGGAAAGGTTGCACCTGAGCTGCAGCCCGGAGTTTTACAGATAAAAACAAGAGGTAAATTGCAAAAATTAAGGGCTAGTCAGGCCATCCATGAAATGTACCTCTGCAAAGATATCTGCATCTCTACCAGGGAAGGAGAATTCTTCTTTGCCAAGGTTCAACTCCTTGATTGGGTTTAGCATTTCTTCAAGTGTAAGAGCGGTACCATGGATATGCCTTCAACTACAGAGCTCCTCAACTGCTTCAGACAGGTCTGCTTTCAAATCTTGAAGCTGAGGAAGAATTGGCTGCTTGAGAGTGGCCATCAAAGCTGGTGGGATGCCAGCCATGGTGGTTGTCTCTAACCATACATGCTGACGCAGTGTTGTAGAGACACTCTGCACACAGAGAGAATCTACTGCGGCAGCTGCAGCAGCAGTTTCATTTTCTGCAGCAAAGACTCCATCGAATGCAGGCTTCCAGTCCTCATAGCAATACTGACTGCCAAGAAGAGCTGTGAGAGTTGATTGATGATGTGAGGCAAAGTCCCACCTTTTCCATCTGCAAAGGATTGCACAATGTCCCATGCTTTGCTGTTGCTGCGAGGCAAAGAGGATACAGAGGCATAATTAGCTGTGGGTGGGGACAGTGCAACCAGCAGATGTGGAATATTTGACAGAAGGATCCCGGTATGTTGCCAGCAATTCATCACTGTCTCAGCCGTAACCGCCTTCCAGGCTTCATTGGTCATCAGCATGGCCTCAAGCAGCTCAATCTTGTAGATGTCATCCTCCCCTGCCTCATCCTTTTCCAAAGCGCACTGACAAAAGGCCTGACGGTAATGTGCCTTGAAACACCGAATGATCCTTGCGTCAAGGGGCTGGACAAAGGGAGTCATGTTTGGTGCGAAGAAGACAACCTCAATATCTGTCGGCTAATATGGAACTGCGTGGCCAGAGGAATTGTCTATCAAGAGACAGACATGGCGTTTCTCTGCACGGAGCTTGCTATTGTACATCTTTATCCACCTAGAACATAACGGTAAGTCCGACATTTGGTAATCAACACAAATTACTCACTCTTTGAAGACAACCATTGTCATACATGCTGTCTTGTTTCAGTGATAATAGAGCCTGTGCCACTCAGGAGAAGTCTTCCCAAAACACCTTGGCTACTTCAACTTCCCAATAAACAATACTGGAAGCTTTTCAGAGCCATCAGTGTTGCATGCAAAGCCTAGCGTGATACGGAATTTGTTTGCTTTCTCTCCTGACATTTAAAATGTTGCCAGCCCTTGATCTGGAGGCATGCTAGGGATTAACACTTGTAAGCATTCCTGTGTCGAAGCAGCTGTGGCAATAAACTCACAATGCAAACAGCGGGGTCTCATCAAAGTTAAAAATGACCTTCTTTTTGAACTTGGCAACCACACCCTGAACTCTGATTCGCTCCACTGCCACTGCTGCCAGGTCAACCAATGCCGCCTTTCTGTGTTTACAAAACTGTTTCAATCCATAGCTGCAAATATGGTAAGGTCTTGCTCTCAGCTTGGAGTGTATACAGTAGATACACTTATACTCAGGTGAAACTCCATATTCAGCTTTCACTCAGCAATCTCTCCTTCTCTGGAACATGGAACATAGCGTCACATATGCCTTGCTTCATCATTAACATAGGTCTGTTGACCTGCTTGTTTTTGCTCTCCTCAACATCTGGTTGAGTGACCACTCAGATACGTTTTGCTGACAAAGCAGTTGGAAAAGACTGCAACGGCTGGAGATCCTCCGCCCATCCTTTTGACAATAAATGGCGGGACAACAAGCTTTGATCAAAGACCAATGTACCCTCATGGCGCGTCTTGAAGTACACGACAACGGCGGCTTGAGTGATGGGCTGGTTCTTGTCGAGATAGGCTACAACAGTGAGCCAGTCATGCAGTGTCAGATTGTTTTGCTGCAGCTTGCTGATTTTTGTTGCAGATGTCTGTGGAGCATTCTGCGCGGTCCACACAGCTTGCTTTTGCTTTGCATAAACCTCGGAATTGGCTGGGCTCCGAGGTTTTCTGCGTCATTCCTGCGCTGTGTCCGTCGCTCATTGTTGTTGACTAGCAAAAGTGCTCTATGTCCATCTCTCATCAACATTGCATCAACAGTTTGCATTTGTTTGAGCAATTCTAGCTCGGAATCACGCTCGTAATAGCCACCTAAGATATACAAATGTCCATTTTCATACAACTTACTAATGCATAACTGCTCTAAATGCCTATGCATTATGCAAAGTGACACTCCATGGATAACCTTCCGCAGATCAACTTTGTCCCTGCCCCTTGCTATGCATTATGACATATTATGCACTATGATACCATGCATTATGAGATAGTTGACTGTACTAAACATTTGTACGTAGGTGCAAGAACATTGCAACCTTCAACATCCATCCCACGCCACCAGTCTTCAGTCTGCTAGACAAGCTGCTGATTGCCAACTTTCTTGCATTTGTTGACACAGAACACAGTCCTGTCATCTTGCTCTATGTTGCCAAAAGTCCATTGATGCTTGCTTGTCTCATGGGTGAACTTATCACATAACATGAGTTACATGAGACCTCTCAAATAAGCATATGGTAGGAGGACTGTCATGCAATTGAAAACAGGAATCTTCTGCTTTAGCACTACTTGACAAAATCACTGAATTGAGATTCATGAAAAAACACCCAAAGTTGTTTGTGGGAATCATTGCATATCATCATGATGACATTCCAGAGGCTGGATTACATACCTAACTCTGTCTGTGCCACAACCATTAAAGTGGGATGGTAAATATGTTTACAGCATTGAGGATCTGCTTGAAGAGGCAGTCTGGCAAACATTGAACAGAATCAAGGGAGGTCAAATACAAATAAGACAGTCAATCATACATTGGAAAATTAACCAAGTGAACATATAATGCTACAGTAGACTACTTTGTACCTGCTCAAGTCAAAACTGAAACAAACATCTTAGTGAGGTGCAAGGTATAAAATCAATCAACAAGGGTAGAAAGGGCTTAGAAAAAGTCAAACACTGAACAACCCATAAGGCGCAAAACATCAATTTGGACCCAGTACTATCCAACTTACTGGGTCTCAAGAAATTCAACTGGACCAGTTGATCATATAGTTTTGCACATGATAGCTTGTTTACTACACTGATCAACATCAAGATTCAGGATAGTGACAAATGAACAAAATCAACTCTGACAGGCAATAATCACTTGACAATGCTTTGTGATATCTTGAAAGATCTGAATATTGAGATAGTAACATTGAAGATGGTGTTACCATCAAGATTGCCTGTATCAGGATCTACCAGATATATATTTCATAGATGCAACTGGTAACAATGTAGGAGAACTTTGCAAGTATATGCTTTTACCAGTGACAAGTTCAAAATTAGTAGTATTATACTTCAATAGATTTTAACATGAATTTAAACCATATGCTAGATCTACTCTATGGCACTGCACAAAGAATGGCTGGAAGAGTAAATCAAGTGTGAGGGCTCATGTAACGGGCAAACTTTTCCCAACTGGATGAGTGCTTTAAGGCACATCACATCCAAGAGAGAGTGCACCTGCTATCATAGAGGTAATGACATTTCATTCAAATTTAAACATACTATGCAGGCTAGTAGATATGAATCTAACTTGCATGGGATTAACTACATGGTGACAGCCATTTCACTTGCCATATTATTGATAACAATGCTCATATATGGTTTCACAATGGGATACACACTGATAGATGGACTGAATATGATGGTCATACTACAGAAATAAACTGTGTTCTGTCAATGACAGTTGATTAAGGATGCAAATGTTCAGTTGCAATATACATGCTCTACTATAAACTAAACCCATCCTTTCATTTAAGGTGTTAAAATCACATTTTGGACTTCAGGGATTGTATCTTGCCACTTGCTGGCCCTACTCCCGCAAGTACTCCTGGCACAGCAAGAGGCTCGCATTGCTACGGACCTGCAGCAGAAGGCATTTCCGCAGGTATCAGCCTAAACAATATGTTACAACCTTGCAGAGATTGGTCTGAGGGAATATGTGCATTGACAGAAGCTGTTCCTGTCTGTAGCTCATAAGAAGGAGCAGGATTGGTGGGCTGGACATGCAAATGGATGGGGGCAGAAAGAGTGGGGTTAATGGTGTTGTCAGATGAGTCCAAGTCAATCTGTTTGGCTCAGATGGGAGGGAATACTGCTGAAGAAGACAGGGCAAGGAGGTTTTGGGTTGGAACGTGCAGAAGACAGTGAAGCACGGTGAGACACTAACACCCCCCCCTGGACATGGAGGGACCAGGAACAAACACACCAGACCTTGAGGGAGGTGATCACCTGTGTGAGTAGTAACAGGGGCAGAGTGAATATGTGATGCGAGTGGGTCTAAGAGTTCTAGGCTGCACCTGAACACAAACAAGAGGTGATGCAGTGCGGCAAGAAGCAATGAGATGCAAGGAGATGCAGCATGAGGAGCACAAGTGGTAGATTGGAGCTGCACAACAAATAGGGGCAAGAGGAGGGGATTGGGCATGTAGGGAAGTACAGGAAATGACAGTGATGCACACCGAGGGATTTACAAGGTGTGAGGTAAAGAACCAAAGAGGGTAATGGTGGGGGAAGTATTGATATTTCCAGCTCTCACCCATGGACAAGGTTACCTTGTTCTTTTTATTGTTCTCATTCTATATGAATCACATGTTAGCGTAGCCTCATTCGCGCGGATACAGCCTTCTTGATTATCATTTCCTTATTGAGCTGTCTCTCATTGTACTATAAGAGTTCACTCATTCCTCTCTTTTCCCCCCATTGTGCTCTCTTCCTTCACACCGTGGGGTAAGCTTGTCTCTCTTGCACTTGCAGTATGTACATATGCTGACCCTGTACTTAGCTCACTCGCTCGATGCTCGTGTCTTTGGTACAGTTATATTATAATCATGCTCTCTTCCTTGGCACCTTGGGCTCACTCGCTTGACGCTCATGTCTTAGGTACTCAGGGGTCTGACAGCACTGTTAGGTCTTAGCAGTGCACACAACCCTGCCTTTTGATGTATCCGTTGTTAACAAGCTCAAAGGTTGAGTGAAGCAATGGAAAAAGGTCGGAAGGGAGGAGAGGAAAGGAGAGAACACAGTGAATTGCAGTTGCCGAGTGAAAGAGAAATGTGGCTTTAAACACAAGGCAGTGAAAGGAACACAGTATAATTTCAGTGGTCAAGAGAAGGTAAACAATGGCTCAAAAGAAGGACACAGTGGAAGAGGAATGCAACACAGTGAAGCAATCCAGTAGAATACACACAGTGAGGAACACAAGAGGCTTTGTGAATGCAATGCAAATGAGATATACGAACTGTAAGAAGGCTCAAGACACGAGATGTAAAGCTTGCAGAGGCAAACTCGAAGGGGAAAACATGGGGGGTGTTGTATTCTCCACTACTCAAGGTATAAACATGCTGTGTATAAATACAATTGCAAAAAGTCCATATCAGATCAAAGGTCCAGGTGAGAACAAGGCAGTGAGAGAGGGCAGTGTGAGATAAAACGAGGAGCAAACATGAAACCTGTCACAAGAACAAGGAGCGCACTGCTTCCTGTGCGGCTGAACCACAAGCATCCAATCAAACAAAGCCTTGGTGACTCAAGGCCACACAGGAGAGTAGGAGGCAGTGCAATGAAAACAAATCCTTGTAGTGACAAGATTGAGGGGATTAATGAAGAGAGAGAGAGGCTGCTCGAGCTTCCCCTGACCATCAGAAGAGCTGTGGGATCCAAGGGAGCGAGAGAGCAAAGGGGCTGCAAGGGAACCAAGGGTGGCAAGGGAAAGTGCCAATGTGCTCGAGGCTGCCCAAAACCTCGCGAGAGAGCATGGACAAGAACTTGCACAAGAACTCAAACCACAAATCAAGGGAGAACAAGCTCAAGTGCCCAAACAAGGCACAAGGGCGGAGCCATAGACAAGCTTGAGATGTGAGCTGTATAAACAAGCTTGAGATGCAAGCTGTAGAACCAGCTCTCGCGCAATCCTCGAGACGTCTTACAAGGGCTCTTGAGTGACAAGGAGCTCTGCTTGTTTGCAAGAAGGGGTCCTTGTTTGAGCTTGTTGCATGTCCAGGGTTTCTGTGCATATCAATGGGGGAGGAACTATCATGGTGTGGGGATGCATGAAGGGAAAGGGAAGGCTACACTGGATTGATGGGAAGATGGATGCAAAGCTTTACTGCTCCATCCTATTGGAGTCACTGTTGGGCACCTTGGCAGACCAAAATTTGACCTTCCAACAGATCATTCCCCAACAGTCAATGATCTGAAGCATACGTCCAAGCTTGCTAAAGTGTTACAATCCAATTGACTCATGTATTTGGAACCAAACTTCCAACCATTCCGGCCTACTCCCGGTATCACTTCACACCTCCAACATCACATGCTCTGACAATCTTCCGAACCCTTCAGAACTTCATCATCTGGTCATCCCCTTCCAGCACTTCCTTGTACTGTTGCTTTATCTGTTTTTGATTCCAATACTTACACCTGAACACTCAACCATATCAGTTTGCTATACACGCCTCCTATCAGACTTCTAACTTGTAGTAGTATATAAGCACACCCAACTTGTACAGTAGAAGTCTTCAGTTCTGAATATCAAATCACATTCTCCACTCCTGCTTCATTCTACTTCACTAGCTGAAGTAGTCTTACTTGTCATTGCCCAATATCTGCTCATAGTTCATGTTTTATCCAATTTGACTCCAATCCCAATTACTAGAGGTCAAACCTCTGATCTTTCTGAGTCCCAAATCCGAGTCTGAGAGTTATCAAGAGGCACAGCTTACTTAGCTGAAGCCAGAAACTCACTCATGTCCCCCTCTTGCCGATTCTGATCCCAACTACCTTTTTGCCAATTGGCTCCAAGCATGAACCAATCCAATTAGGCCTGGATTTTAACATACAGCTTATTCCAAGACCAGATTCACCTGATATAAATATTCCAAAGAATCTTTGGGACAATATAGACCGCAAATCACAGGCTCCAAGCAGCAGCCATCCAATAAGGAGGAGCTGTGGGAGGCCTTACAAGAGGAGTGGGCTGATCTGGATAATGAGTATATGAAGGGATTATATGAGTCTCTCCCCACCTGTACAGCAGGGCGTATGTAGGTTCTTATACCAGATACCAATTTTTCTGGATTACTTAGAGAAAGTTATACATAGGAAAGTTGAGATGATGCACAATAGTAGTAATACAATGCATGGGTGCCTAATACAGCTTTTGCACAGATTGTGTACATTGTGTTGCACACAATGTTGAGCTGTGTCGAAGCATGTGCTGAGCTGTGTCGAAGCACATGCTGAGCTGTGTCGGAAACCGCATGTTACGCTGTGTCGAAACGCGATGGAAAGCTGACTAGCGCTCACGCGCTCTGTATTTACATTTGTTTGTACGCTTGTAGTAGTAGATAAAAACCTCACGTCTGCGAGGCAATCCATACGTCTTTTACTCTTACTACTCGCCCCCAAAGCCTACACCTAACCCTACCAACCAACAACAGGTAAGCGTCCCTTTCCCCTGCCTCTGTCGGGCTAGTGTCGCGGTTGGCGATACTGGCTCGACAGGTTATGAGCCCCGCGCCTGTCACTCTCGTCTACAACGATTGAGTGCGGCGCTTATCTGCAGCGCTCGCTCTCGCCGCGCATGTCGAGCGTACCTCGTTCCATGTCGCGCGCGATCGACGTCGACGCTGTCCGCGAGCGCCTGCTTGGGCCCCGCTAGGGTGAAACCTTGTCACTGTCGTTTTCAACGTCACTGATGAAGGTCTTCCCCTAGAACTCTTACATTATCATGGCCGACAATGCCACTCTCTCCTCCATCAAGCATCTAGACGGTACAAATTGGAACGTCTGGAGCACAAACATTAAGGCCTACCTCATGACGCGCAAATCCTTCCGCGCTGTCGAGGAGCCTATGGAGCGGCCGACTGGCATCCCTGCCGTCGCTGCCCATGGTGATAGCCCGGCAATTGCTGCTCGCCCTCCTACTCAGGAGGAGCTTGACGCTTACAATGCCTGGGCGGAGAAGGATGAGGAGGCACGTGGAGCAATTATCCTCCGTGCTGTCCCATCCATTCAAGAGCTCATTGTGGATCTCCCCACTGCTAATGAGGTGTGGGAGCTCCTCAAGGCGAAGTATGGCAAGCCCAGTGTCCCCCTCATGTTCACTGAGTTTAGGCATGCCATTGACCACGTCATTGCTGCCAACAAGCACCCTGGACCTGCGATCGACCAGTTCCTTCAGCACTTCCAGCGTCTGTCCGGCTATGGCGTAGAGGTCCCGCTCTTTCTTCAGGGCATGCTCCTTATCACCAAGGCTCCTCCGTACGCCAACACCCTTCTCCAGTTTCTCGCTGCCGCTACCTCTGTCAACGACGTCAAGCCTGACGATGTTGGTGTTGCCATTGTCAACTCCTACGAGCAGTCTAAGTCACGTGGCAAAGGCAAGCAGGCGCAGCCCCAGGCCTCAAAGGTGACCGCTGTCAAGCGTAAGCCTGGCAACGACCCGAAGTTTGGTCAGCAGCAGACGCAGCAGCGCCCTCAGGGTCAGCAGCAGCAGACGCAGCAGGGGCAGCAGCAGCAGAATGGACCAAAGAAGAGGACTCGTCACCGCTCTCATGGCAATAAAGGCGGTGAACACAACCACTTCGCTAGCGTCGCGTTGACCGCACCGCTGGCACCCGTCTTTGCTCCAGCTCCAGTGCCTGCACCTGAGCCAGTTAAGGTTCCGCTTGATAAGCGTATTGGTGCTCGTCCTGTTCGAGCTGGAAACAACTACCCCAGCTTCAAGGCTGCTCAGGCTCTCGCCCAGCGCCTTGGAGTTCCTGCTACGGCTGAGCGTATCCGTACCCTCGAGGCTGTCATTCGCGACAAGCCGTCAGCCAAGCGCCCTTCTCCTGAACCAGAGTTCGTTGAAGGTTCGAGTCGCCCCTCGAAGCGTGGCAGGGTCGACGTTGTCTCTGACAGCGAAGACGAGGAAGTTGTCTTCCACAATAGTCCTTCCAAGGAGACCCCTGTGTCCCTTGACGAGCTCCGCGCGCCTACTCCCGGGCCTTACAACGATGATGAGGATGATGCAGTCTCGTTCGGTACTGACAACGACGACGATTACCTCAAGACCGCTGGTACTTACAACTGGCAAGTCTTTCGTTCTTGCGTTCCTGCACTCACAGTCGCTGACGCCGTTCCAACAGATTCTGCTTGTGAACGTGATCGCGTAGTTATTTCGTCGATGTATTACCATAACGTCTCGAATAAATGTGTGCATGACAGGGATTTTGCAGAATGTACTAAGTGTGAGAAACATCTCGACGCAGAATCACAACACTTGTGGCTGCTTGACTCTGGTGCTTCTATGCACTTCACCTTTGATGAGAATGAGTTGCAAGATAAACGCACTCTACCACGACCGATCACAGTCTCAACTGCAACTCGGAACGTTAAAATTACGATCGTGGGTAACGTTACAATGCGTCTCTCAAATGGTGACACTTATACATTGAACGAAGTGTACTATATGCCAAATCTGAATGTCAAACTCATATCACTCGGTCAGCTGCTAAATAATGGCATGCGTGTTACCGGTGATTACCAGCAAATTGACGATTGACGTTGTCAGCGAAACTGGTAAGCTTCGGCTTCGTTTCGACCCTCTGTTTCCTAGATGTCCTACGTTTGGGATTCAGAATCACGCACATGTCGCTAGTCGACAAGTTGCGCATGTCACTCATGACATTGCCCATCGACGTTTTGCGCACCCTGGCGATGAGGTGTTGCGCCGTCTGAAGGGTCACACAAAGGGGTTACCGGATTTCAAGTTTGATCCACCAAAAAACCCCTGTCAAGGATGCGCGCAAGGCAAGATGCCTACACGCCCTTTCCCTGCATCAGATCAGCGTGCGACTAGATCATTCCAGATCATTCACTCTGATTTGAAGGAATTCCCTGTCGAATCATATCACCGTCACAAATACGTAATCACGTTTGTTGACGACTTCACATCACACACGTGGTTGAAGGCATTACGACAGAAGTCTCAAGCAATAGACGCTACGAGACAATTTCTCGCTATGGTGAATACTCAGTTCAACGCCAAAGTCAAGAAATGGATGTCCGATGCAGGGGGAGAGTACAAGTCAAAAGTGTTTGATGACTTGTTACTTGACAACGGCATTGTTATCCTTCAGTCCACACCACACATGCATCAGCAGAATGGTCGTGCTGAACGATTCATGCGTACAATGATGGATAAGGCCGAAGCCATGCGTTTTACCGCGTGCCTTCCCCCATCATGGTGGAATTTTACCGTAGAACATGCTGTTCACGTGTACAACAGAACTCCCATGCGTCGTCACAAGTGGCGTACGCCTTACGAAATCCTCTACAGCGAAGTCCCTGATGTCTCCAAACTTCGCGTGTTTGGCTGCGGCGCTTACGTATTTATTCCGCCTAAAGTGCGTGCTAACAAACTTGCACCCAAGAGTGAGATGATGACCTACATCGGTCAAACCACTCATGGCTGGAAATTCATGCGCGCCCCAAACAATGTTGTCTTTGAGGCTACTCAAGCCGAATTTGATGAAGCTTTTTCCCTAAGTGTCCAGACTCTAAGACGCGGCGATCGCGCCCACGTGAGCAGCGTCCCGCCGATGACAATGATGACAACCATTCTGATGGTCTTGGCTTCATGACGCCGGAGATGATGAATTCCTCCACGTCGCCCTCATCCTTCACAAAAGCGACCGGACCGAGATCTTGACGAAGATCCCGCACCGCTTCCAGAGCGTAGTCCGAGTCCTCCTGATGATGCTCCGGGAGATCAACCGGCACCTCAGCCCGTCGATCTGCGCGTCAAAGGAATCCACCACCTGCACGACCAGGTGCGTCTATGGGAAAACAACACCACTGAGCGTCAACGAAGTGATCTTCGAAGGAAGTTGGGTAATGATCAGCCTAAAACAAGTCGCCCTCGACGGCAAGATCCCCAACAGGTGAGAAAAGATGGTCCGCGCCTCGTTCTCCCAGTCCTGTTCAGAGTAACAATCCCTCTGAAGATCCTCAACCTGGAAATGATAGCGACTCGAGCGAACTTACGCCGCTCAATTCTGAGAATGAGTCAGCATCAGTCGAAGCAGAACTGGCAGCCCTATGCCGTGAAGGGGGAGCAAATTTCCTCAACTACATGCTTAACAAAGCTGTCGAGCCGATTGACCCAATGTCTAATCCTCGCGAATGGACATTCCGTGATATCCTGCAATTACGCAAAAAAGAGCAGGCAGAATGGCGTAAGGCTGCGCGTGAGGAGCTTAAAGCCCTCAAAGATCGCAAAGTCTACGATCTTGTTGACAGACCAAAAAACCGGAAAGTCATCAAGAATAGATGGGTTTTTGACGTAAAGTCAGACAATCGCAAGAAAGCCCGGCTTGTAGCTCGTGGTTTTACGCAGGTCGAAGGCATAGACTTTGACCAAATCTTCTCTCCAGTTGTGAGATTTGAGACCGTCAGGCTCATTCTTGCACTGTCTGCACTCGAAGGCTGGTTTATGACTGGTTTAGATGTGCGAAGCGCCTATTTGTACGGCGACTTAGAAGAGGAGATCTATATGGAACAGCCAGAAGGCTTCGTAGAGAAAGGCATGGAGCACCTTGTGTTTCGCCTGCGCAAAGCGCTCTACGGACTTAAGCAGGCTGGTCTAGTCTGGTGGCGAACACTAGACAAATTCATGAAGAAGCTCGGCTTTAAACATTTAAGGTCTGACGCTGGTGTCTTTGTCAAATTTGACGGTGAAGACATTATTGTGGTCGTCATATACGTTGATGACGCAATCTTCATGGGCTCCAACCAGTTCAAGGTGCGCCAAGACAAGGCACGCTTCATGGACAAGTGGGAATGTCGTGACTTACCTGAAGTCAAAGAATTCCTGCGCATGCGTATTCAAAGGCACGGCACTAAGCTCTGTATAGACCAAAGTGCTTATCTTGATAAAGTGCTTGAACGCTGCGGCATGCAGGACGCCAAGCCGGCGCCGACACCCTTGCCCGACGGCTACAATCCCGTCACATATGAAGGAGCTGTTGATCCAGCTCGCCGAAGTCGTTTCCAAATGATTATCGGCTCGTTGCTCTACATCATGCTTGGCACCCGGCCAGACATTGCGTTCGCTGTCACTAAGCTTGCTCAACAGAGCGCTAACCCAAGTGAGGACCACATTAGCAAGGCACTCTATATTTGCCGCTACCTCATAGGGACTCGCGACTATTGTCTCGAGTATGACAGCCAATCAGACTTAGGTCTAGTTGCATTCACAGATGCGGATTGGGGATCAGATCCTAACACTCGCCGTTCACAGACTGGCTACATCCTCAAACTTGCAGGAGGTGTATTCAGCTGGCAGTCACGCGCACAACGTACTGTTGCGCACTCATCAATGGATGCCAAGTACATGGCTCTGAGCGATTGCTCGCGCCAGGTGATCTGGGTTAGATCAATGCTCTCTGAGCTCGGCTACAATCTCGAACCCATTCCGATCTGTTGTGACAACCAAGGCGCAATATTTGTCTCTACCAACCCTGTGACCGAGAAGCGCTCGAAGCATATCGACATCCGCTATCATTTCATTCGCGATGTCGTCGACCAGCAACTCGTACAAATTCTATTTGTTCCAGGAGAGGAAAACCCGGCCAACCTTTTCACTAAGAATCTCGGAAGAGTCAAGTTCATCAAGTTCCAACAAATGCTTGGACTTGAGATCAGCGTTCCAGGCGCTACAGTCAAGGCAGTTCGAAGAAAACGACCCACCATACTTAGCGAGGGGGAGTGTTGAGCTGTGTCGAAGCATGTGCTGAGCTGTGTCGAAGCACATGCTGAGCTGTGTCGGAAACCGCATGTTACGCTGTGTCGAAACGCAATGGAAAGCTGACTAGCGCTCACGCGCTCTGTATTTACATTTGTTTGTACGCTTGTAGTAGTAGATAAAAACCTCACGTCTGCGAGGCAATCCATACGTCTTTTACTCTCACTACTCGCCCCCAAAGCCTACACCTAACCCTACCAACCAACAACAGGTAAGCGTCCCTTTCCCCTGCCTCTGTCGGGCTAGTGTCGTGGTTGGCGATACTGGCTCGACATAGGGAGTAGGAATGTTGTGTATATATAAGGGAATTACCTGCGAACGAAATGTTGTTTTTTTAAGGTTTCCGCCCAATTTGTGTTTGTATCCGTTTGTTCCCGCTGCCCGCCTTCGTCATTCCGCGCAGGAAACCCATCACGGTATTTTCTTTTAGTCTTATCCGCTTCTGTAAAATAATATAAAAACCTTGTATTTGCGTAGCTACTGAATAACATTGTGTTCATTGATTCACGCCCCCCTCCCGTGCGCACTCCAAAAACCCTGCAAAAACAACACGAAACATTTCAAGCGGAAGCGGCAAGGACAGCGAACAATGATAGTGAGACAGGAGTGATGAAAGGGAAAAGGCGAGGCGAATGACGTGCGGATTATCGCCGGCAATGTTCCTGCTCCCGCGCTCGCTGTCTACAATGATGAGCGCTGTATAGCATAATTCCATGGCTTCCCCTTCGATTCACTTGGTTTTTCTTGGGTATATAGGGTATTCTTAAGTGTGTAGAATATGATTTTGAAGTCCGATTTAATAATTACTTGATAGATCTCTCACTGTAGCCAGATCTGTAGTGGCCACAGGGGTGTCTGGCCCTCTGTATATACATGTACTGTTCCTAACGTCTAGTGGCTTTGTTAAATCAATTTTGGATACATATGCGAACAATTGGTGAAGAAACCATGTTATTTGAAACAAAGGAGAAGGTGCTATGCATTGAACATGGTGGAGAGTAGAGATGGGTGGCCACACATGGGATCATCTTGTACAATAACTTGCACACATAATTGAAAGTGTTTTCCCATGGATATAAACGTAAAATAATGTGCCTGATTGGCGGAATAGCAGCTGGGCCGATTGTAGTGCACCTGCTCCCTGTAACAGTTAAGGTTACACCCACCAGATAAGTGTTTAACTTGAGGGGGAGATAGAGATATAGAGAGTAAGAGGTGTGGTGAGCGAAGTACTGGAGAGTACAAGGTAGTCCTTTATCAACAGAGTGGATAAGACTGAGGGGATATGCCCTCAGGAGTGCCTCTATATATACATGAAGGGGAGGACCCCAGGTACTACCCTAAGACCCCTAATACCACATGAGTAAGCGAAGTAATCTACCTTACTAAGCATGCCCTATGCCCTAGTGGTGCCACTTCAATAATCAACCAATAGCAATTGTCCCCATGACCTGACCCCATGACCCAGCTCCAAGGCTAGACTTGTTCTAGCTTGTTCTAAGACAAGGCTAGACTTTTCCAGAAGGTTCTATGAACTATGACATCATCTAATGGAATGTTCTATACTATGACATCATAGTTCCAGCAAGTTCCACAATGTTCCAGAGAGTTCTATCATGTGATACACAGATAAGGAAAGGAGCGCATCAGTGCATCAGAGACAGGAAGCGCATCAGCGCATCAATTGATAGGCACTGAGAATAAGCGCCGGAATAGGCGCCTGATAAGCGCCAGATAAGCGCTGGATAAGCGCCTAAATAGACGCCGGATAAGCGCTGGATAAGCGCTTGACAAGGGCTTAAATATTCCCAATAATACCGTTGCCTGGTAAGGCAAGTCTTGTAGAAACATTGAAAATCTGTGACAAGAGCTTGCACAGGACTGACCCCGAGACAGACATGTCCAGAAGACACATCGACGAACAAGACTCTTCCCCGTACACCCCCACCCCCGCACAAACACGCTCGCACCTTTTCTTTTCGCACACGCGGCCGGATGCCCAGAGGCTGGGGGAGTTTCGACGGGGAGCGGAGGACTGCGACCCGGCTTCCTACTACCGCAAGAGGCAGAAGCCCAGGGGACCATCGTCCACCATAATGGGTAGTAGGTTTAGAACCCAGCCTCTCCCGTTTAGCCGGCAGGGCCTCTCCAGTCAACATGCGCACCTTTTCCAGAGCTGCTCTCCTTACATACCGACACTACTCACCCATACTAATTTAGATAACCCTCCGCCTCACGTCTCGGGTGAAAACCCCTTGCACACTTTGATCACAATTGCTTCATAGACAGTAGAATACGAAAGGAAAGTAGCACGGATGTACTTTGTCTACCATAGGGCGCTGCCCTCGAGGACAATAAACAAGGAGGAAAAAAAAAAGGGTCATGATGACGTTGGTGCGGAGATGCGGAGTATGCAGCGCGGTGTTCGGGTGCGGAGGTCACGTGAAGTCGGGTGGTTGGACCGGGTTGTAACAGTGTAGTTCATTGATCAAGTGCAAAGTCTATATACAATAAGCTAGGGCGCTAATACGTTAAGCGTCAAAGTAATATAGTCGAACATTCCGTAGCATAGTGCCTATATTGTCCCTGTTCCGTAGTACTGGTGATGTAGCTCCCGTAGCTCTTGTAATGCATGTTATTGCCCAGACAATTGGGATTCCATCGCGAACAAATCAAAAACTTCAGCTTCACTATCAAGTTATGGTACCGGACTGCTACCAGTTACTGGGGTATCCGTCAAGATTTAGCTGCTGTCGTCCTCATCCACCCAATTTTCCAAGTCCTGCAGCGTGTTCTCCTTTGCAACGTCCGAAAGTCCCAGAGGCTTGTCTTGTTTGCGCTCGATGCCCCCAAGGCGGCTGAAAGGTATTGTGAGACATGCAGATGTTGCAAACAGACGATGAGCTGAACTCACAAGATTTTCTTAAACAAGCTATGGCAAATCTTTGTGGTGATGACGGGGTGCAGCTTGGCACAGTCTTAGAGCTGGCCAAGGTGCTCTTTGACCACCTGACCGTAGGTGGTCTCACGGAACTCGGGGCCTTTTTGCTCCAGTTGCCCCGTTGCCCATCGCATCAAACCAAAACGGACCTGTGTGTCTTATGTTATCAGCGACAACAGAAGGTTTGAATGACTCTTGCATACCATGGCGAGCAAGAGCGCAATTGTTGGAAGTGGGAGTGGATCAAATAACGCGCTGAATTCGGCGCCAGGAGATGTGTCTCCACGATAGACCAGTTCTTGCAATGTGTGTCGAATGATTGATACCTGTGCCAGCCCTCGAGGGGGATTGAGTGTGAATTCCTAAATGTGATGAGCTTATGTACAAAACCTCGTAGCATTGAACGTACCTCATAACAATAGCGATTAGCGTCCTGAGCCTGTCCAATTGGCTGCAGTAGCCATGCCACCTGCTCTGCATTGGCTTTGGCGGTAGCGTCATTTGATGTGTCAGTTTTGAGTCCGTATGTCTCCACTATCTTGCTGCAAATCTTGTCCCTGAGATGACTGTGAAAGCTTGAATGACATGGATAGTCCAACAGAGACCGGATTTTTCCAATATTGTCACAAGTTTATAGCCTTAGGCGCCTATCTAGAGCGCTTATTTTCCGGCTAGGAGTGTTACCGGACCTAACCCTAACCTGGGTCACGTGACATCCTGCCTTATTTATCAATAGTCCAGACCCAAACCCTAGACTCAGTCTGGAGCGGTTCCAGATCAACCTAGGCTATTGTTCTATTGTTCCTCTTCCATTGATGGGGATTCCCCAGGGATTCCCCCAGGTCTTATTGTTCTATTGTTCTTATCCTATTGTTCTATTGTTGTATTGTTCTAGCTCTATTGTTCTACGTACCCTGGTCCTTGACAGTTACTCAGGTCCTTGACAGTTACCCTGGTCCTTGACAGTTACTCAGGTCCTTGACAGTTACTCCGGTTCTTGACAGTTACCCGGGTTCATTATTGTTCTATTGTTACTCCAGTCCCACAGTTACTCCAGTCCCTAGTGTGGGAACTGGTGCACAGACCATCCAGACACAGTATATATAGTACCCCTTACCCTCCCTGGTTCTGCATCTTGACCTCTTCGTCATTTGCACTGCCAGGTGAGTTACTCAATGTAACCTAGTATAAACATGATATTAACTTCGTCATTTGCACTGCCAGTATCCGGCCTCAGTGCCTGCTTGCCTGCTCATCATAGACTTTGACCTCGTTGTCGTCGTTGGAGATCCACCCCCTTCCTCTCTCTTTCACTCCCGTTCTAGGGTTATCAGCATAGCAGCAGTCGCTCCGCGACATTAGGTCAAGATACCACACAGCTACCGGCACGACTGCCCTTAGCTCGGATCAAGCCTTCCTGTCCCCCCAGTTTTAAAAAGTTTATTCCCCCCTACGTTTGAGAGTAAGCCATCGCCGTCCGTCTTGACGTGCTTGATCGCTAACTCGTTCACTTTCCGTGGTTGATTCTTAGTGCCGAAAGAATCCCACTCCCGTTTCACCGCTCGTCCAGATCCTTTGCACAAGGATCTGAACCAAGCACGTCGAGAAGTCCAGATCCATCGCGCCTTACCTCAGGCTGTGTTTGATCAACTCGACGCAGAGCACGCACGTGGCCAGAGTCACAAATATACGGAGAAGGAACTCAAGGCTATTGCCTCCTACGTCGGTCGTCGAAAACCCAAGGGGTCGGCCCTCACGCACAGATTCCCCACAGTAGAGGAGTTTGAGAAACTCCGCGCAGAATCCAAAGAGTTCGCCGCCCGCACCGCACGCGAACGAGCACAGGCTCTAGCAGATCTTCCTAAGAAGCCATCATTAGCAGAACGCTTCACAGCCCGGCCCACTACCAACCCTAGCGCGGCCCTCATAGCAGCAAAGCCGACTCTCATCGACTTCCGTAAACACACTCCAGAAGATCTTCGAGGCATCTTCACCCCAAAGCTCACCGCCACACTCCAACGCTTGTCGATTCTCCCCACCATCGACAAATACCACCAGCACCGATCATAGTAGATGATCAACAAGTCTATGAAGTCGAGAAGATCCTAGACAGTCGGATCTATCGGAAGCAGATGCAGTACCTAGTCAAATGGAAAGGCTATGGAGAAGGCGATGTAACGTGGGAACCTGCAGTAAATCTAACCAATGCGAAAGAGAGCATTGCAGAGTTCCATGCCAGACATACCAATGCACCCCAGAAATTGCCCAAAGCACTCTTCGACTCCATTCCTTGGAAACCGTTGGAGAACATCACAGAAGCTATTGCATCTGACCTCGAGTGGGCAGATGGTAGAGTCCCTGGTCTTAGTTCATCGAGGCGATGAATTTTAGGAGGGGGGTAATGACATGGATAGTCCAACAGAGACCGGATTTTTCCAATATTGTCACAAGTTTATAGCCTTAGGCGCCTATCTAGAGCGCTTATTTTCCGGCTAGGAGTGTTACCGGACCTAACCCTAACCTGGGTCACGTGACATCCTGCCTTATTTATCAATAGTCCAGACCCAAACCCTAGACTCAGTCTGGAGCGGTTCCAGATCAACCTAGGCTATTGTTCTATTGTTCCTCTTCCATTGATGGGGATTCCCCAGGGATTCCCCCAGGTCTTATTGTTCTATTGTTCTTATCCTATTGTTCTATTGTTGTATTGTTCTAGCTCTATTGTTCTACGTACCCTGGTCCTTGACAGTTACTCAGGTCCTTGACAGTTACCCTGGTCCTTGACAGTTACTCAGGTCCTTGACAGTTACTCCGGTTCTTGACAGTTACCCGGGTTCATTATTGTTCTATTGTTACTCCAGTCCCACAGTTACTCCAGTCCCTAGTGTGGGAACTGGTGCACAGACCATCCAGACACAGTATATATAGTACCCCTTACCCTCCCTGGTTCTGCATCTTGACCTCTTCGTCATTTGCACTGCCAGGTGAGTTACTCAATGTAACCTAGTATAAACATGATATTAACTTCGTCATTTGCACTGCCAGTATCCGGCCTCAGTGCCTGCTTGCCTGCTCATCATAGACTTTGACCTCGTTGTCGTCGTTGGAGATCCACCCCCTTCCTCTCTCTTTCACTCCCGTTCTAGGGTTATCAGCATAGCAGCAGTCGCTCCGCGACATTGAAGCGCAACCGATAATCTGTTGGGGATCAGCAAGAGCTAATGAAAACTTATGAATTCATACCACCAAATAGACACTCCTGACTGCCTCGCCGTCAGGGGAATAGCTGCGCTCGACCTCTTCGCAGCTAATCTGGAACACACTTCTTGCCCACGTGTGCTGCGTGTTGTGATCTGGAAATGCAGATTCAGTCAATACTTTCAGCTGGTAACGTACGATAGCACGTGATATGATTGTTGCGATGATGCCGGTGTGATTGCTCTCTTTTGGTCTACCATTGGTCGGCGCGGAGCCACCTTTGTACTCAACAGAGCTGTAGGCATGGGGTGCTACATCAGACCCAGTATGCGGCTGCTTACGCTGCCTTCCTGCAGGTTTGTCTGGAGAAGGCCTCACGTGGTGACGGCCACTGGCACCTGTTGACACCAAAGACTGCTCTTGTGGTTGTCTTCTCACCTCCTGGGCAGCAACAACCACAGGGCTGTCAACTTGATCCAAAGGTGACCCTGACCAGACTGACGATGGAGCTCTTGAGGTAAGTGGAGATAATGCTGGTAAGGAGACTTGACCAGAAGACTCGGATTAGTGTGAGAAACAAGGGGAGGGCAACTGAGAATGGCCATGAGAGCGAGATGATCCATAGCGGTGAGAGCGCATTGGAGAGTGACCACGAGAGTGCGACGGTGAACGACCCTGAGAACTTGAGCGCAGCGGAGAGCGACCACACGAGCCTGAGTGCAGCAGCAAGTGACTGCAAGAGCGCAACAATGAGCGCCGACAAGAGGGTGGCAGCGCGTGCAATTCTGAGTGACCACGCAAGCCTGAGTGCATTGGCAAGCAGCCACGAGAGCGCGACAGTGAGCGCTAAAGAGAGGGTGGTGGCGAGTGCAACTCTGAGCGATCGTGGAAAAACAATGGTGGTGTTGGTTTGGGATTTTTGACACGACATTTCAGCTGCTTGAGTGGTTGGACCACACTTATAATGCCTTTCGACTGGAACTAGGATTCATCAACAAATTATTGAGCACTGTATCAACGGTGGTGGTGTCGCATCTGTACCTGGGACTCGTAGCCAATAATGTTGTTGTCTTTGTCTTCAGGTGGCCAGTTGTCATTGCCACCGTCACAATTGAGCCCGTTGCTGTTCTCGCCATCTTCATTGTTGCCTGCAGCGTTATCTGGCTGCTTGGTTGTTGATGTCGCTGCTCGTTGTTGCTTTCCTGCAGGTGAAGCAACAAGAGGTAAGGAATGTAGGCAATAGGATGTTCTCACCTCGCGTTTGTGCTCGCTGCAATGTCTTGTTCTCATTCTCGAGCTTCTTGAGTCGCTTGAGGAGCTCGCTGTGGTCTGCAAGTACTCATGGTCAGCAAAAAGTTGCCCATAGTGAGTCAGAAGGTCACCTATGTCAGCCTGCTTCTTGGATTTCTTGCACTCTCTTCTAGAAGCAGAGCGCACGGGATTTGCTGGCTGTGGTTGAGCCTCTGAGCTGTGCTTGGGAGTCTGTCCTGTGCCGCAGTCTGAGTCTGAGCCTGCTTTTTGTGCAGCAGCTTTTCGCTTTCCGGGCATTGCTAGGAGAAGGATGATGCCAGAAAGAGCTTGACGTGGCAGTAGAGAACACACAGAGATGACGCGCATGAAGCGAACACGTACCCGGTAAAAAAGCAAGAATCCCCACGGATCACCCCAAATTATGATGACTACAGCCTAGAGGGTTGAAGTCATTACATTCGCATCTCGACTGTACGGCCAGGTCACAACTCACTTTATGGTCTTCATGTCTTCAACCAGCTTCCACAGATGCTCTTATTGCGGGTGTACGAAACCCACCGTTCAAAGAGTCCAAGTGTACATGAAGCTCAATAGCTCTTGCCGAGATGCGTGGGAAGCAAAGCTAAACAGAAAAAGATTGCTGTCAGTCTCGACCAACAATGAAGACTCTTTGCCCCGTACTATCTGTTGTCGTAAAGACAATGCACCCCACTCACCTGATGACTCTACTACAGCGACAGAGCAGGCTTTGAAACCCCGTGCAGAGCAGGACCAAGTCGAGGAGGTTGTGGAGGAGGTATATGAGGCCGGGGGGGGGGGGGGGGGGGCATCCCAGTGAACCCGTTTATAGACAACCTTGACATGAGGAACGCAGGGGCAAAGCTGGGTCGAGGAGCTAATCTATTGCGAATATAAACAAGGAGCGAAGGAACGAGGGGTCAAATGAAAACACACCGTGGGCCCCATTCATCAGTGGAGAAGAATGGGGATTGGCGCAGTGGCTGATGAGTAGTGGGTTGAGTCAATCCGAGATTAACAAGTATCTGAAGCTCGACATGGTGAGTCCTGCGTGAACTTTGCTACAAGATTATCTGAGAGGAACGTACAGGCGCAAAATCGACCAGAGCTCTCATTCAAAGATAAGCAAACATTACTGAATAACATCGATAGCCTCCCTCGCGGTCCTGGATGGCAGTGCAAGACTTTTGAAGCAACAGGACACGAATGTGATGAAGAAGGGAAGGAACACGTGGAAGTGTTTGAGCTATGGAAACGGGACCCCATAGAGTGTATCCGCGAGCTCTTGTCCAACCCGTCGTTTTCATGCCATATGAAATACAAACCTGAGCGCCGTTACGAGGACGAGTGGATGAAGAAGCCAATACTGAGTGAAATGTGGAGTGGGACATGGTGGGAGAGTGTTCAGGTACGTCGCGGCACAAGTTGACAATCAAAAAACTCACGGTCATATAGAATCTGCTTCCGCCAGGGGAAACAGTGGTTCCCGTTATCCTCGCATCTGATAAGACTCAATTATCAAACTTTAGCAGCAATAAATCTGCGTGGCCGGTGTACCTCACCATTGGGAATATTGAGAAGGCTGTTCGCCGATCTCCCTTGTATCATGCTACAGTCTTGCTAGGATATCTTCCAGTGTTGAAGATGGAATGTTTCTCTAAAAGCAAACAATTGTCAGCTACGTACTAGCTTTTCCATGACTGCATGCGCTCCCTGTTAGCCCTGCTTATCAAGGCAGGGAAAGACGGTGTTGAGACGGTATGCGCTGATGGCTTTGTTTGCAAAGTTTACCCAATACTGGCGGCATACATTGCAGACCATCCCGAGCAATGTCTTGTTGCTTGCTGCCGGCAAAACCATTGCCCTTGCTGCCTTGTGAAACCTGAAAGACAAGGCCAGCCAGTCAAATCGCCACTACGGAATCCAGCAGAAACGGCTTCGATGATCCGCAAAACTCTCCAGTCTGGTGGACAAAAACCGCCGGTGAGACACTAACATACCCCCCGGACACAAAGGGACCGGGCACAAACACACCTGACCTCGCGAGAGGCAATTACATGTATAAGTAGGGGTTGAGGGTATGCGTGAATGTAGGTTGCGAGTGGGTCCAAGAGTCCTAGGCTGCACCTAGACTCGGGCGAGCGGTGATGCATTTGCAGGGCTCGGAGTGCCAGGCCAAAAGTGCTGTGGTTTGTTTGAGTAGCTGAAAAAAGTTCCGGGTAGAAAGATGTAAAGTAAAGCCAAGCAAGGCAATGCAATGCAAAGGGGCAATGGAACCTAAGTGTTGCAAAAGAAAGTGGTATAAAAGTGATAGAGCTAGGGGCAACACAGTGGTGAAGAAAGGGGAGCAATTGGAATGCGATACACAAGAGGGGGGAGAGGAAGTGGTATGGTAAAGTGCGAGAGAAAGGACTGCGCTGGCTCATTGCAAGAGGATAACACAAAACGCCATGGCAAACACAGTAGGAAACGCAATGGGAACACAGAATAAACGCAGTCTAAATTGCAGTAGCCTTGAGAAAGAGAAGGGGCGGCTGTAAAAGGGGGTCGCAGTGAAGGAGAGCGCAGTAAGACTCAGTAGCCTTGAGAAAGAGAAGAGGCGGCTGTAAAAGGGGGTTGCAGTGAAGGAGAAACGAAACACAGTAAGTAACGCAGTGAAATAAATGCAGTAGGAACTCAAAAGGGGGTCGCAATGAAGGAGAAAGTGACGCAGGGTGAGAGATACGCACTGCGGAGTTGCTCAAAAAGCAAGGGAAAAGTGGCATTGGGATCAATGGTTTGCTGCTGCACAAGACGAAATTGATTCTCAAATGAAGAATAAAACTTGGACGCTTGTACGACAACCAGACGCATCACGCAAAATTGTGAAATGCAAATGGGTCTTCACCATAAAGTCTGATGGTCAATATAA
The DNA here is from genome assembly GCA_022592445.1 of Cytidiella melzeri. Lineage (NCBI taxonomy): Eukaryota > Fungi > Basidiomycota > Agaricomycetes > Polyporales > Irpicaceae > Cytidiella > Cytidiella melzeri. The sequence continues at coordinate 35,303 of JABYQR010000057.1, read as the reverse complement.
AGCGCGTCTTGTTGCAAAAGGATTCACCCAAGTTGAACAGATTGATTATCAAGAAACTTTCTCACCAGTCGCACGTTTTGAATCCATATGCATGCTACTAGCTATAGCTGCACTCGAAGATTGGGAAATCGAGGCATTGGATGTGAAAACAGCTTTCCTTTACGGCGAACTGGATGAAGAAATCTATATGGAACAACCAGAAGGTTTCGTGGAGAAGGGAACGGAGAACCATGTTTGTTTACTTAAGAAAGCCATTTATGGACTTAAACAAGCTTCACGAACATGGAATATCAAAATTCATAACACTCTGATAGAATTAGGCTTTGACCGGATTCATTCAGATGCTGGTGTTTACGTGTATCGGCAACAAGGGGGGAATTTAATTCTCATTCTATATGTTGACGATATATTTCCGATAGGAAATAGTAAACTTGCTATGTCTGCACTTAAGAAAAATCTTATGGATCGCTATGAGATGCGTGACTTAGGAGAAGCTAAGCTTATTCTAGGCATGCGTGTGCAGAGAGATCGTAAAGCTAAAACGATTCTACTTGACCAAGAGTCGTATATTCAAGAGGCTTTAAAACGATTCAATATGGCAAATGCTAATCCTGCTCGGACACCATTACCTTCAGGTGCTGTACTACAGAAGGCAGATTCTGACTACAAAGCAGATTCTGGTTTACTGAGACAGTATCAAGCGTTGATTGGCACGCTTATATATGTTATGATTGGTACTAGACCAGACATTTCATATGCAGTCATACGTCTTTCACAGTACATGTCAAATCCAACTGACCACCATTATAAATCAGCTAAATATATACTGAGATATTTGCTTGGAACGCAGTCCTATGCGATCAAGTATAATGGATCAAGTAATGCTGGTATTATTGGTTATTTGGATGCAGACTGGGCTGAGAATAAAGACGACAGACATTCGACAACAGGATATGTATTTCTTTTGGCTGAAGGAGCAATTTCCTGGACTTCTAAAAAGCAGAAAACCGTTGCTCTATCATCAATGGAATCAGAATACATGGCCTTGTGCAAAACTTCCAAGCAATGTTATTGGTTGCGCACCATGCTCAAAGAATTGGATTTAAAACAGCAAGAGCCTACCATTCTATGCTGTGATAATCATGGTGCTATTTACTTCACCAAGAATCCAAAGATAGAGTCACGCTCAAAGCATATTGACATTCGATATCATTATGTTAGAGAGTTTGTCAAAAATAAGAATGCCGAACTATATGCTGTTCCAACTGAAGAACAGATTGCTGATATCATGACAAAGTCATTGGCATTTCAGAAGCAATCATACTTCAGTGGGAGATTAGGTCTAATTGATCTAAACACTCACTAATGTAACGGTTAAGTGGGAGTGTTAAAACTATATAATATAATATGATATGATATGTAGTTTCCCACGCCTTATTACAAGGACACTTTAGGTAGCAGAGTTCCCACAGTCTTGATATGGGAATTATGCAGCCGTATATGGAAACTCAAGTAGTAACCATCACATTAGCTGAGACGTACAGATATGGATTGTAGTAGTACTATACATATATGTACGCCTGTGTTCTAGTAGCATAGGAAATGACATGGAAAGCACGTATGACTCCAGAGGATGCCTAAAGCATACATCTGAGGACAAGTACTAGCATGAGTCATTTACTCATTATGTACGCCTCTGGTACAAGTGCTGAGCCTAGTCATACAATGAGTCATGCACTCATAGCATGAGTCATGCATGAGTCATGCACTTAGTAATACAGTAGAATAGCTGAAGTAGACATGTATAGTAGTCGCTTACATAAGTAGATACAGACATGTATATAAGCAGAGCTGCTGAAGCAGCAAGAATAATAAGACTCATCTTCGAAGCTTGACAGCCTCTACCCCTCGCACACATATTCCACTTTGTTATGTATGCTCAATGTCTATGATTGCTAGTATAGATAAATGTTGTTTTTGCAGGGTTTTGGAGCGCGCACGGGAGGGGGGCGTGAATGAATGAACACAATGTTACTCAATAGCTACGCAAATACAGGGTTTTTATATTATTTTAGAAACTCGGATAAGACAAAAAGAGAATATTGAAACAAGTTATCCGCGCAGAATGATGAAAGGCGGGCGGCGGGAACAAGCAGATACAAATAAAAAGGGCGGAAAACCTAAAATAACAACACTCCCCCTCAACGAGCAGAGCATGAGAACAAACGCGAGTTGCCTAGAAGGTATACTCCGGCGCGTCGGTGTGAACATGCGAACCAATAGAAGTGAGGGAGTCCGTAGCGACCATTGAATAAGCTGCCGGCGGAGTCGCCAAATTGGACTGAGCGGCGGGTTTGTCCTGTTCCTCACATTCGGGTCTGATGTGACCCTCCTTGCCACACTTGTGACAAGTGACCCCAGTGCGAAAACGCCGTTTCTTCACAACGCGAGTGGCTGCAAAAGCCTCGCCATGGCAGTGCCGCGGGACTTGCGCCGAGATTCTTCCTGCACGATACGACCAATAAGGCTGGCAGAAGTGAGATCGCCATCAGCGGCGGTGACAGAAACAAATGTGTCCCAAGATTCCGGTAACACCGAGAGAATGCACATCGCAAGATCGTTATCGCCCAATGCAGTAGCGGTTCCCCGAACCATATTATATTCAATCCAGAGACACTTAATGTCTCAGATCTTCACCGTGAGATCCTCCGTCTCGTCGATACGGTAACTAAAAGGTTTTCGTCGGATAACGACGCGGGCAACACTGCCCTGAGTGGCAAAAACGTTGGCCAAGGCATCAAAAGCATCCTTCGAAGTTTTGGCGGCCATCACATGCATCATCATATCATTGTTGATGCGGAGACGGATGGTGGTAAGCGCTTTCTGATCTTTGGCTTCCCATTCGCTAGTGTCTCCTCGCCTCGGCTTCTCCACAGTTCCGCTGACATGACCCCAAAGGTCCAATTCTCGGAGGATGTCGCTAAGCTGGATTCGCCACGTGAGATAATTTTCCGGTCCGGCGAGAGGGGTGATCCGATACGCAGATGATGTCGAGGTAGGGACAGGGGTGGCAACTTCTTCAGCCATAATGAAAATGAATAAGATTTGATGTCGATACGGTGGCCTAAGAGCGTATTGCTGACGTAATGTCGCCCGAAAAAGAGATGGTTCGGCCTAAGGGCGCAATGCCGAGCTAATGTCGCTGCGAGATGAAAATCGAGAGGATGTGCGCCTAGAGCGCGGGGCTCATAACCTGTTGTTTTTGCGGGGTTTTGGAGCGCGCACGGGAGGGGGGCGTGAATGAATGAACACAATGTTAATCAATAGCTACGCAAATACAGGGTTTTTATATTATTTTAGAAACTCGGATAAGACAAAAAGAGAATATCGAAACAAGTTATCCGCGCGGAATGATGAAAGGCGGGCGGCGGGAACAAGCGGATACAAACAAAAAGGGCGGAAAACCTAAAATAACAACAATAAACTATCTATAGACAGATAGTATGATGCACTAGTTGTTGGAGCAGTGTTTCACACCCATCTCAGTGATTTTTTTTCCCTCACACGCCCATCCCTCAAACTGCCAAATTCCCTTCTTTTGTCACCGCGACAACATACCCCGCACTCATATCCGCCCGACATTGCATTCGCTTGGGAGTGTAAAGGGCTAATGACAAAAACAAGTGTGTTGCCATCAACTGTATTCCTTGCTTTGAATTGAAACTGTTACTGTTTGTATCTCCCATCAAATTCCCACACATTGGGGGACAAGAGGGTCACATCTGAAAAGGCATCAATCCGCTGGTAAAAACAGGAGCAATTCTTCTTCATTCTTCAGGAATTGTAAAACAATCCTGCTGCAGCATCTTATTGCTCCATGATTTTTGCACAGAAAAGAGCAGGCATTGCAATGCTACTATTTACATTCATGACCACTACAACTCCTCTTTCTGCAGCAAAACCTCTTTGAAGTATTATTAACAGTTAACAGTACTTGGCACTAACGTCTCTCGCTCTCGCTCAACAGTCACCCACATTCTGGCACAGGATGAGTGGAACGTCGCTGTGGTAACGAATCTCTCCTACTCAAATTGTTGATGAATGGGCTGCCTTTATCATTGGCCGACTCTTGAACATACTCACAACGTGTTTGAGATTGTGAATTTCAGTTCTATGCCCTGCTTCACTGTCATATGGGAGTTCGTGTCGACCAAAGAACGTCGTGACAATTTTCAACAGGCCTACGCACAACTCGTCACGCTCTATGCACAGATCCTTGCATTGCCGGGACCTTACCTGAGATCTCCCGTATACAGAACATCGACGCTAGCAAGAATGCATAAGTACTGGGACTACGAGAACAAGAATTGCTACCTCAAGCTCACCTTTCCCACAAGTAAGTGAATCATAGTAGAACGCTATTTGTGAAGTATCTCTCATCTATCGCAGCGCAGACTTGGTCCTGTGAAGTCAGAAAAGTTCCCATCCCACGGTCTGGCAGTTCGCAGGTGACCCCAGTTCTGGAGAGCCATACCGTCCCACTCCTGATTACGTCGCAATAAGGGTGTGTCGGTGTACGAGCACATCGAGTCGGCGTCTTCAATCCCTTCGGATTCACTGTGCAGAGCTTGCTGGCCACTTCCGAGCTATCTATATAGTAAGACCGCTGTCTTCGCATCTGTGACAAGCCCTCCTCGCGGTGCGGGTAAAAGCGTGGTCTCTAGGGTCAACAGGCGTGGTTGGTTTGCGGACCTTGATGTGCCTTCTAGGAAGGACTGCTGTGAACTTCATTCCAAAATGGTCGTGTATGAAGGGTGGGAACAATAGGTAGATAGCAGTACGCGTAGAAATAATGCGGTTTTGTAGAACGAGCGAAGGTTACGTAGTAAGGTACTAGGATTAATCGTGTGACACCCTGCAATGAATCCGAATGGCCATTTTGTCTAAGGAGCCTATTGAGTATTGGAAAGACGGGGTGCGTACTATGTGGCAAGGTGACTTGTGCACTTACTGTCTCACTAAGCCTACCGATCAACTGGACATATCCTTGACTGACGAACTTCGTCACAGCGTCCAAGAAGGAGCCTCCGGCGATATCTGCTTGGCTGAGATGCGACACATACCTCCGAATATGCAAAAATGCAAGCATTTGACATCCGACATACTCATTTTGCATCGCCGCATGACCTCCTAACCCCGCTCAGACACGACGGCGTGCGACTGCGGCGTTGGAGTGATCAGGGTCGTGTAATTATACGCTCGGTGGTTTCACTTTTGACGTGCGCTGGTACCAACTCGCCGACCATGAGACAGTGCAAGCACGCCGCTATGCAGTTTGTTAACATTGTATGCACGGGCAGCTCATAATGAGTCACATGAGCCTCACTGGCACCTGTGGGCTGGCGAGCCCAATGTCTATGGTTCAGAAGGCCGCTTCGCCCACTCAGCCAGAGAGAGAGAACGTAGTACACACCCACGTAGAACACCCCTGGTGCGTATGGCAAATATGTTAGAGAGACGGAGGATGGGGAGATGGAGGTTGTGGCCTGACCCCCGGTTTGTGGCGCGGGAAAGTTGACAATTGGCCGTCGGCCATCACCATCATCATCGCGGGGAAGTGTTCCGAGTCGAAAGCCACAACCGTCGACACGATCCTTCGACTCGTCCTCGCTGTGCTTCAAACCACAGCTGTACAACGAGTTTCACTCGTAACATGCATGACATGGGAGAAAATGTACACCGTGTCGGTTCGAAATTACTGACAAGGCCACACCGCAATTGAGGCATGCACGAACGCTTAGCATGAGCCTGAGATTCGACAAGGCCATGATAGTCTGAACCTATCGTGCGTGTTAGCTAGTATCCTGTCGGTCACAAAACTAACAAAAACCAGAAATGTTAGAAAGCGGCGCGTTGGGTAGTCCTGACTGTCCCGCGAACTCATGGTGGCACAAATCAAGCTAGAAACATTCATACTGTTCCACCCATATTCGGAAACGTCGAAATTGTGGCTGCCAAGTGGCGCATCTTAGAAGGCAATACGGACATTGTCAAACACTAGCGCTGCTGGCTACTGACTCCGTCTATGTTCACGAAACAATACCGCCTCCATTTGACCTGCCAGCCTCAGTGCTGTTGGCTAACCGAAATCCGTGGTGAAATTTGCAATATCTGGAGAATATCCATAGCGTGGACTGTCCGGTGAAACGATTCTCTGGAGCAGGTCAGCGCAAATTCCGGTAGCTTATGCAACGCACAGGCATCCTCGATTGTGGTATAAAAGGGACAGTCTTGCACTCCTACCAAGCATCCAACAGCACATCGCATCTCACAAAGCAACAACCACTTTCCTCCCTTCACCACCGCCAGCTCAGACTTGCAAGTATGTCCGACGAAACTTACCAGGCCACCGTCGATGGTACCGTCTCCTGGGACCTCATCTTCGACTACGACAACTCTACCAACTCGGGAACTATCCGCGAGAGCGTCACGATTACCACCACCGAGTCCATCGAGTTCACTGCGTTCGAGCAGACCTTCAACGAGACCATCCGAAAGGAGCTCGAGAAGGAACACGTCGGCACCGAAGTTGGAGCCTCCTACGAGGGCATCTCTGCCAAAGTTGATGCCAGCATCGACATCTCTTCCGAGGTCAGCGACACTCTGCAGGAGACGACCTCCACTACTTTCAAGTCGAACTACAGCAAGACGACCACTTACCTACGCGACAGTGAGTTTGCCCAAGTGACTACCTCTTTGCCGAGTGGATATTGACATTATCCACTTGCAGTTACCGTTGGTCCGTACTCGAAGCTTGCCCTCTACCAGCAGCGCTTCCAGTCGCCTGGTATCAACGTCTTGGGTAGCGCGGTGTCCACCAACCCGCCTCCCACCCAGACGGTTACCATCCAGTACACCGTCCGACCTATCCGGTTCGTGAAGGACATTGAGGTAAGACAGAGTCGTTCACCTGTTCTCAAATGTCCTCAATGTTTTTTACGTAGGTCCACTACGGTGACCACCCGAGCGACGCTCCTGCCAACCGAGTTCTGGAGTTCTCTGGCGGGAATGACGATATCAACGATGGCTATGGCGGGAAGTGAGTACATCGTCACCTTTGTCCTTGAGTCTGCGCACATTTATCTGATGATCGTGCTGCTTCTCTTAGGTACGTCTGGATCGTTCCGATCTTCACCTTCAATGCTGCCGAGGCCGCCACGAGGTTCGACCTCTTCATCCAAAAGGATGCTCACTCTGGCTGGTTCGATCTCGCGAAGGGCGCCGGCGGTGACTACCGCTACCTCGAGGCTGTTGCGGATGCGAACAACAGCTTGAAACTCACCGAGCTCAAGCTTTATCGCTCCAACAACGCCGTGGGCAGCTTCCCTCTTCCGTACATCGGCCACACCGGTGATATCAACGCGAACAGGAAGAAAACCTATTTGTACCTCATTTGGGCCGCGGTTAATGCGTTTTAGGTAGTGCTTTACTCGCACTCTTATCTAGCTACTGTAGATAAGGTGTGCATTCTCAGTCTCCCAATGCTCCAAAGCGAGTATCTTTCCAGTTTACGAGTCTCGCAGGTGGTTTGATCTTACAATAGTCTATAGATGAAAACCGGAGATATATGACATGTATTTGTGTTCATGCGCATCCGTTTGCTTGTTTCCTTCAAGTCCGAGTCCATGGGATTCTGCCCTGTCCCGAACAAGCTGAGCGATGTCGACAACGGTCCTTTCGGCCGTTCACACTCCTGCACTTTGAGCTAGTACATCCACTGCTACCGTCGCCCTTCACCATAAGTCATGCAAGCTAAGGAATTCAGGGCTTTGCGCGGCATCTAGTAAATCGACCTCTGAGCCGGTCAGTATTTGCTGTTGTTAGGATCCAGGGCTCTTGACAAGCACGACCAAGCAAACATCGTTTAAGCGCCCAACACAGACGCGCCTACACGAGTTACCAGTCTGCAGAAAAGAGCAGAGGTAACTAGAGGTAGAGCGGTATATGGAACGTAAAGGCGAGCGACTGCTTCCAGCCTGAACACAAGAATCCCACCGCTGTAATGATGCGCCTGTCTGAGATTACAAGCCTATACTATGTGGAGGCACTTCAGCGGATGGACCCAGAAGGAAAGCCGGACTGTGCACTTGTTCCCAGGCAACCGCTGCCGCATCTTGTTGCTCCAGGATCTTTGCACAAAAAAGAGCAAAATGAAGCCACGTGAGCGTCACTTGACAGCTCACAATCCACCTTACTGCACGGATATAGTGTTGTGCTCGTCATCAGGGGTAGACGAGCTTCGATGCAGACGGACTTCGTGGCATATGGGTCCCTGCTTCCGCACTTGCCCATCGAGCCCTGACCGATGAGCCCCTCCACGATTTGAATATTTTGGAGCTATAAGGGGTTGTCAGCGAAGTTCATTGGAAGCACCAACTCGCAGTTATCTCTCGCCTTCTTGTCCTACTGCATAACGATTCGCCGCAGACGATAAACAGTACTTCGCGTCGAGATGCGCTCCCTCATCACATTCGCCACTTTAGCCATGATGGCCGGGCAAGCCCTAGCGATACCCATCGATGCGCATGGTCTCCAAACACGGTTCGACGCAATCCAGAGCAGAGACTTTTATGACGTTCCAATTATTAAACGTTCCCCTCGCAAGACACACGTTTCGACAGGAAATGCAGGCAGCGCTAATGGCGGCAGTGTCACCCAGCAGGCTGGCACAGGCGGCACTATTACCAACCATGATGGGTCAGGTTCGCATATCTTCCAAATTCTGTCGTGATTTCAAATTGATCTGCCGTTACAGCCTTGGGTGGCAAAGGAGGTAGCTCAATGAGCGGCACGCCTACACCTGAAGAAGGTTCGAACAGCGACGTGAGTTCTGGAAGTTCTGGAAATGTGGATGGCGGGTCAGTTAGGAACTCTGGTGGATCCATAACAAACACTGGTGGATCAAGCATTGGTGGTGCAGGAGGAACGAGCACTACCGCAGACGCTGATGCTCGTGATTAAGACAATGGCGACGATGGATTTGATGGCCACCAAGTGACGGCTTCGGCGGTGGCGAAGTCGTGGTGGACGAGAGAGAATTTTGATGGTCATGTATAGCAGTGTGCAATTTTGGTGCTCCAGAGTGTTGATCCTCAATTGATCCCTGTTGCGTTCGCGTAACGGTTAACTTATATTGCTCTGGTCGTACATTTTTTACTCACCAAATCGTGCTAACGGTGCGCAGGATCATTGCTTGTGAATACTTTTCACTCGCTTGCTAATGAGGACTGTGTACGAGTGAATATGCATAGGAAACGTTAAAACAAACAAAAAAGGGGGGGCATCATACAGCAGCACGTGCAATACTCCCAAAAGACCTGACTGCTTCCAACGTACTCGTCTCCGATACCTCCTGGCGTGATTCCTCTATCCTGTGCCCGATTCGTGCTCAGAATTTTACTTTATCCACGCAACTGCCCACAGAGCGTTGTCCGCGAATGTCCTGTTTACTGTAGACAGATAGGGGCAACCCTACCAGGGATATGTTCCGGTGCCGTAAGTTACTCGTAGCGGACCACAAACTTGCATGGTTAGAGTTACATGTGAGCATGAGTGTGTTTGTGGCATAGTCTGCACGTGCATCAACAGCGTCGTTGGCATCATCTCCTGGTTATATGCGTGGGCTCGAGGGGGATAGGTGGAGATGGTTCTGGATACATTCTTTTCAGATGTCTGTACTTGCGCAGAGAGTACAGCGCAAGCGTTTCTGTCACGCGTGAAAATGTGTCAGATATCGCAAGGCATGCGAGGGAGAAAGCGAGGGGGGCGCACCGTTACGAATGTACTCCCCTAAAGCGATAGCCTTCTCAATCTCCTGTTGGTCCGTCAAGCCTTTGTTTTCTGCGCCAAAGCAGCAACTGAGTAACTCAAAATGCAGAGGGTATGTTTGAGACGCACTTTCGAACAAGCCTCGTAGCTTTCCATGAAAATTATATCTAGTATACAGCCGTCGTTATTCATGGATGTCGTGGGACAATTTGTCAGTGAGGAAAAACGTACCCAGGATCAGGATATTCGCGGCCAAGACGATGCAGTTCTTTGTACAGTGCTAAAACACGCAATCTGGTGTTGTGCTGTGCCATGCTATGTTCGAGTGAGAGTGTACATGCGTGGAGTGTTGAGGACGGTCGACGAGCAAGCAAGACTGTCACTGAGCGCTCAGCGCTCAACGTTCAACATTCCAACGACCATGTTACTCTACTGTAAATTGAAGTCGTCTGAACCGGCACTAAGCTAGAGAGCTCAACGACGAATCATTTGTCAGTCACAACATAGAGATGTGTAGCAAGTAGGCTTTCGCAGCACGTGCAGCCTGAGCAGTCTGAGTGCCAAAGTGTAATTGAATATAGTGCGACTCGGGTGTTGAAAAGGATTTGAGAGAAAGCACACTCTATCTGTTTCAAGGGTGAAGAAAGGGAATTATAGTATGTACATTACAATGCGAGGGTGCAGTTTGAACTTGAACACATGCAAAAGGGATAATATTACAATGAGCAAGGCACTTCAGGGCGACTCTTTGCGCTTATCAAGCAATAAACCTCCATCGGCAAGCGGATTTACTGTACTTTTGACTTGAGCGGACCCGAAAGATCGTCGCGCTCGTACGAAGCTTCGTACGCGTCGACCCTCTCTTCGCCGTTGGGTTTCTTAACCTCGTGACGTTCCTTGATGTGCTGCACAGTTTCGGTGGCTAGTTGCTCCGGGGTGTGGTCAGAGCGATCAGCCTGGTACTCGCAACATCAGTCAAGTTTCAAAGAAGTGTCGTTGTCGGAACACACCTTCACAGCAGCCTCAGAGGCACTAGCGAGATAATGGTTCCAACCAGGAGCATTTTTGATAGGTGTGGAGGTCTTGTGTTGCTCCTTGCTCAAATTTCGCTGCTTCTCCCTCTCGATAACCTAGGAAGACCGTAGACGTTCAGCAAACGAGCAGAATGTCAAACATTGGACTTCACCTCGGGATCGTTGTCGTGCATGGTGCTCGAATGACGCTTCGCGATGACTGAAGTGCGTGCAACTGGTACAACGACAGCGGCACGTCGAGCAGCGGAAAGGGTGACGAGAGAGTACATGGTTTTGATCGTCGTGCTGGGCAGTGAGCAGAGTAGTAGTGAGAGTGGGCGACGAGCAGGAGCTGTGACTTTTGAGAGGCTTACGCGACAAACGACGTCATGTTGTAGGGGAGCTCGTGACGTCATTCGGTGTGGCCATTATTGGAGATCGCCACAAAGCCACAAGCGCCACAATCGGCAGTTTCAGACAGGCGTTTATCAAAACACGGCTAAACGAGTGAAGAAGGCTATCAGAGCTGCAGCGTCTATAGCACGAGTAAACGTGTACAACTGACTTTCGCGGTGGGACTTTGGTGGTCCGTAGAGTCTTGCAAGAAATAGGATAGCAAGGCGACGCGCGCAAAGCCAAGGCAAAGAACCTCAGCCGGTCACTCTCAACGTGCCGGCGGGACAGCGCAACGCGAAAGGGAGGCGAATATAGATACAGAATGGGAAGCTCGCCTTGATTGAACATATGGAAGTTAGCGCGATGGCAAGGAGGTCAAACGGTGTGCAAATTGACCACCAAAGCTCATCTTCCAATAAAAAACCGTGACTCTCGCGGATGCTTGTAAGCCTTAGTAGTGACGGACAGGGATTAATTGAGAGTGCGACAGTGACTGTACTGGGTGGCCAGTGTCGAGACACGAACGAGGGTGCTAGTGTTGAAACCATCAAGTATGAAGATATCGCGAGCATCCGCACGTCAGTCATCGCTTGGCGTCTACCACTATTGCAGACACCACCACAGAGAGTACTCTACAAGCATATACAAGCGCAAAAAACCACTCAACTGTCTTCTCTCACATCCACATCTCCCACGACGGCCAGTACGAATGAGCAGTCGAGGCTGTCGTGCAAAGGGCAGGCAGTTCCATTCGCAGCGGTGGGTGGTCAGGATGTTCGAATATGACGTGGGGCACAAATTGAGTGAATTTGGAGGCCTTGTCTTTCCAGCTGGAAAACGCCTCGATTTTGCCTCCTTTCCGAGGGTCTTGTACGAAACGCAAGGTTTGAATCGGGCGGTCTTGGGCTCTGGTTGCCAAGAATTCCAGTATTGCAGGTCCGTCCTGGTGTTCTTGTGTATGTAGCTGTAGTTCCGCCAGGGCTGGGAATAGGCGGTGGCGGGAGAAATACTGGAGCCAGGAGGTGATGCCGCGGACTAGAACGACCTTCTTCACTTCTTTCGCTGCCCCCAACCCTAACGTCCACTTGGACTCGGGGGCATCCATTGATTGCCTCCAATTGAACCACAGCCAGACCTCGTCTAGTTGAGCGTATTGTGATTCATCACGAGAGAATGTCCAGTCGCCTGTCATGAGAAGGCTGGTACGTCCATCAGTCGTGATGATGTCTTCGGTATTCCCAACGAACAGCTTTCGCAGCGGGGAGAAGTTGGGATACTTTCGGAGTCTATAGAACTTTGCGTGCGATTCTGGCAGTGTGAGTTTCTTCTCGACGAGTTCTTGTGCGACAGAACTAGATCCCTCACGAACAGACCCGACTTCCAAGCGCCTCAGCTCCGGCATGCCGAGCGAAGGTAGTTGATCCAACTCGATGCTCAACTCTTCTGCCCCACAAATATCGATTATGACAAGATCCTCCAGCTGCGGATTTGATGCTAGAAGGGTGTGCAGGCTGAGGAGGGTATCACTGGTGAACCATTGGCCTAGGATGACGAGATGGCGTAATGCATGTACATTGCATAACATTACTGTATCCAATCCGACCTCAGGGAACGAAGCGATCAACGTGCGCAATTTCGGAAGGTTGTAGTTGAAGTTTCCTTCGTCCTCTACGGGATCGTCTACCACGAGTACTTCCAATTGACTAGCGTGGTTCTCCCCAAGCTGCGCCAGGAAACCAGTCTGGAACCGGCGCATGCGTAATTCACGGATACGCTCACTGTTCGCCTGTGAGAAGAGGTCCGAAAATACTACGTCTTCGTAGTAAAATCCGGCTCCAGGGTCTCCTTTGAGGTAGATGGTGAGGGGAACAGTGCCTGACCGCCTGAGGCTCGTCGAAACAAACTCCTTTTGTCTCTCCAGGAATCGACCCTGTTGAAACGAGGCGTGGATGTAACTCCAGAGTACTGGAGTGTGTAGAGCGACGTGTCTCCAGTGACGGCAAACAGACTGGACCGTAAGCCATGGGTATTCCAGGAACCGAAACGTTGCCTCCGCGGGAAGGTGCGAATCCATCAGGAACTCGAAGGTGCGCCCCAAGAGCTCTGGCGGAAGGCGGCGGATCGGTGCCAGCCGATCGTATACGAAGCTAACATTCTGTGTCAGCTTGTTTGCTGCCCGTTGAACCTATCAAGAGTGTAGTTAATTCAAAGCTAGGCGTAAATAGAGAGGTTTGAGCTTACCTTCTCGAAGTCGAGGTCATGTGCAATACTGGTCAAAAAGACATCAACGCGACCGTTTTGACACAGTATTACATGCGTGGCGTACCGTTGCTGGGTCTCACCTTGAGTAGCAAGCCACTCAAAGCATTCGTTGAGATATGCGAATGCAGCTTCCATCTTCCCCACGTCGAATTTGAAAGCAATAGAAGCCATTGTAGACTGACGTTACGTAGCGTACACGGTTCGTTGTCATTACATGCAACATCGATTCTAAAGTCTGAGTCCACGTACCCAAATTTCTGAAGCAGGAGTGTTCAAGTACGCGCAGTTGGGTGGTGGATGTTGATGATTGAGGGATCGCTGGATACCCGGGCCCATGTCAGGCGTACATGCTTCACGGCCTGATCCGAGTCGTACCTGCCAACGGCTTTGATGCAGTACTAATGGCGCTCTCACGCCGACGATTCGGGGATGGTGTGGGACGAGTTGGGACTGCGATGCTAATGAACATTTCAAATTTGATCAATTAATCAACAGCACTGCATTGACAGGCTGTGCGTACGTGTGCGTAGGTCCTTGGAAAATACAGCCGTAATATCGAAGGCCAACGCAAACTCCCAGAGTGCAGTCAGGCAAAGATCGGATCCAAAGTCGACAAATCTGCAAACAGTAATTGAGAAAAACCGCACACCAAGAACATTGGTCATACAGTAAGCTTTCTCAAGATGTTCATAGACAGAATTCGCCCATCTTATCACTTCATATATTGTCGGTGCCGTATTGAGGATCCACTCTCTGCTGGAACTTGAGCATATTGTCATAGCCTGCAAGTGTGGTGTACTACTCACGAGTACCGACCGAAGTCTCGCTCAACTCCTTGAAATGGTCTATCGCCTCCTTCTGCTGAGCAGACAAATTTCTTTCGCCTGACGCGACGGGGAATTTTCAGCAGAGAGCTGCGCAGCGACCTCGAGATAGATTTCAAAGCTGTAGGACCGAGTATCCGTGGTAGTTCAGAGATCACCGACGGCAAGAGACCGGAAAAAATGGGTACCATACTGTTTGTAGAGTTCGATAGGTTCCATGTTGTCCAAATCGTCTAGGAATTTCTGCTTTGAGCGCGCTCGAATGTGTGCCGTCGTAAGACAGACTCTCCCGCTGTCTACAGAGGCGGAGGCAGAGAATCCGGGGGAGCTGACTTCGAGTCCGGCATGAGCGGAAAGACTCTTGGAATACTCGGACGTGGCTTGCCGTAGGAGGAGCGATAATCGGAAGTTGTGTAGAGTGCGAAGTTGACTGCGCTGGTGACGCTGTACGTCTTGCCACCTTACCCCTGAAAACGAGGACCGCCTAGTATAGAACACATGAGCACATAGCATGACACAACAGTCCCGACTGCTGGCTTACTCTTCGTCCAATCAACGACTTGCTGCATGGTGGACTTGGAGTCGGCGTAATTGCCGCTCAAGACGTTGTACGTCGAGCCGAGCGAGTACAAACCGGGGCTATAATCAGAGAGTACATCTGCTAGGACCACGGGTTCCGCCATAGGTACATCGGCCATGGCAATCGCAGTTGTCGTGTGGGCAGACACGGTAGGTGGAGGGTCTCGGGCGGGAATCTGTTCGCGGCGCATTCGAGCTGGTGGGCAGTGGAAGGAGTAGGCATATTGGCTGTTGAAGAATCAAAGCAAAGGTGTATGGCGGGGAGTGAATTGTGACTGCACTGACTACGGCAAGCTACGCAGGAAACCTCGGTATGGCGTGAAAGGAGTCGAAGGATGATCGAGCCAGATGACCGCCGGTGAACACAGAGCGTTGTTCGGAGGGCGTCTAAAAAGACGAACATAGATTCGGGTTCGCCAGCAGCACAACCCAAGGCAAAACGCAGCAGTGAGCATTGAGACTGCGGACCGTTGATGTCGCCGACACCACCATACGCCACTACAAAGAAATGTCTACGGTCAATAAATCATCGGCGGCGGGAGAAGGAAAGGGACATACAGCTGGAGCAAACAGTACGCTACATACGCTGTCTTCGCCATCCACTGCACTATGAGCTCCAGCCCATCTCCTACCTAAAAGATGCCGATTGGGTCATGAATATAGTCTCAGGTAGAGTTGTACATGTCGCCGACGACGGGGTCCATGCCGACGTGTACTGGTAGCGAATACGAGAAAGGAGGATCTTGTCAATGCGGACACGAGCAAGTTCGAGCACTGCTGGAGCAGCAACTCGTCTGATACGCCGACCTCTGTTACAGCGGCATGTTGAGGTGGTGTAGAATGTGGAAGACTATCGAGGACGAGAGACCGCATCGCATCCACCTACTGGTAACGAACGACACCCCGCTCGACTCGTTCAATTCGTCCATGGCTTCCTGCTGCGATACGGACAGCGAGAGTCGTCTCAGAGCTGTAGGTGCGAATGTCTGTGGAGAACAAAAACGTGGCCCGCCCTCCTACAGTAAGAGATCGTAGCAGGTGTGTGCCGTAGACCTTATAGAGCTCGAGTGGGTTCATGTTGTCCAGGTCCTCAATAAACCACGGCTTCAGGGAGGCCTCACTGCTTCAGTGGGTGGAAGAGAAAGATTGTAGCGGGCGACGACTTCGAACACTCACTCAAATGACATTCTGCGCGATCACACGGTTACATCCAACTTCGTCCCAATCAGGAAGGATTTCCGTTTCTGGCAGGAGCGATAGCGACTGCCTCCCTGTTCGAACGTCTGGGAACGAGACTAGTAACTAACACGAGTAACCGTGTGCGACAGACTATCGCGGCGAAACCTGCTGTGTTTCATAGGAGAGCCCTACAAGGAATTTGGATAGGGTGGCGGTAGTGGTACGGTGCAAACGCGACCTCCCAGCAGCATATATCGCCAGGTACAAACGCAACCTTGTATTTGTATTATCGCTCGCCAAGATTCGGTGCGCAAAGTACTATTACATGTCCACTGCAATGCGAGACAAGGAGAAATAATTTTCGCTTCACAACGTCTTTGCGCTAAGACCCGATCCAGTCCTTCACAGTCATCTTCGGGTCCAGCACATAACAATCTCCCTTGAGCGGCACCTCGAGGTCAGCAAGCCAATAGCGCATGTCAACCGCAAAGACCATGCGATTTTGCGTGCTGCGGTAGATCCAGTTCTCAAGGACGCCGTGGACAGCCCCTGTTAGGGCACGCTTGTGGACAGCACGAAACTGACCAGCGAGTTCTGCAGGGGGCTCCTTAGGAATGTCGTTGGCCGAATACCCCATCATAGCGACGCATCCAAGAGCAACGTAGTCCGAGGTAGGCGGCACGGCCCTCCAGAAGCGAGTTACCTTACTGCTGTAGTAAGGTCCGACGTATGCTTCTACCCACTTGACAGGCGCAAGCGCACCAGGGACTAGCTCTTTCGCAAGCGTGCACTTCGTGCCCTCGTAGGCGGGACTTATAAAGTACCATCCGTCCGATCGAACTGTAAAGCAGCAAGTAAGTCATCCGGGGTTTTCTCACAAAACTGTTGACTTACTAGTGAGGAATTTGAGAACTATATGGCCAGAATTACCACCAGGGCCAACGCTCATACGAGCTTCCTTGTTATCATCAAAATTATCACTGAGCCGAGCGTGAAGATATGAGCCAGGCATTGACAGGTCTCGAGTGTAAAGTTTAACAAACTGAGCGTATGCACCTTGTAGCTACTCGCGTCGGGCCTGAGTCGTGGCGAACTCCCATATCCCAACAAAGCAAGGAAGCGAGCCGAAGTCAACGAATCTGTGGTCAGGAGTAAGGAAGTTGGTTGCGACAAAATGAAGAAGGGACGAACTCTGGATAGTCAATGATGGACTTGGCCCACTCTTTAACATTCTTCAAGAATTCTTCGTTGCCGTAGCTCGGATCTCCTCCCTCTGCATAGTACGTTAGTATGCACCATGTTGATCAGCCGTATCCACATACTGGTACTTATCGACGTCTCGCTTGACTCGTTAAAACTTTCCATGGCTGCCTTTTGAGATACGGATAATTCCGCGCTGCCAGACGCGACCATGTAAGACGCCGAAATCTTAGCAGCGACTTCGAGAGACGTTTCAGAACGGTAGGTGCGAGTGTCTGTCGAGTACAAAAACACCGCTCGCCCTCCAACAATAAGAGAGCGCAACAGATGGGTGCCGTACTCCCTATAGAGCTCGATTGGGTTCATGTTGTCCAGATCAATGACGAACCAGGGTTTCAAAAGAGACTTTGTTTGTCCAGTGGGCGGAAGGGATAGGGTATAGTGGGTGACGGCGTAGGTCACTCGGGTGAACGCATGAGACAGATTCTCACGCTGAGACTCGCTGTAGTCGGCAGAAGCGGAGGAAGAAAATCCGGGGAAGCTCGCTTCGAGTCCGGCATGGGCGGAAAGACTCTTGGAGTACTCCGTCGTGGACTTGCCGTAGGAGGAGCGATAGTCGGAATTTGTGTAGCGTGCGAGGTTGACTGCGCTAGGAACGCTGTAATTGTTGCCGCCATACTCCTGAACACGAGGATCGCCTAGTACAGACACATGAACACATAGCGCTACACAAGAATATCGACGACCTGCTGCATGGTGGACTTGGAGTCGGCGTACTTGCCATTCAAGACGTTGTAAGTCGAGCCGAGCGAAAACAAGCCTGGGATATAATCAGAGGGTATATCTACCGCAGCTGCGGGTTCCGCCATAGGTACATCGGCCATGATGGCAATTGCAGTTGTCGTGTGGGCAGGCATCATAGGTGGAGGGCCAGCGGGCGTGACGCCGTCGACGGCGCATTCGAGCTGGTAGGCAGTGGAAGGAATAGGCATATTGGCTGTTGGAGAGTACGAGTTGTAGGTCGGGGATTGTATTGGGCTTATACTGGCTATGGCGAGCCACAGCAGCCTTTTATATGCTGTCGTCCAAGCCACCGTGGGAAACTTTGGTATGGCGTGAAATGCGGCAAGGTATGAGGAGCCGAATGGAAGCTCTTATGATCGAGCCAGATGAGCACCGGTGAAAACAGAGCGCCAGAGGGTGTCCAAGTTATTTTGACACAAATTCAAGTACAGTTCGCTAGCGCCACAACCCCGCGCCCAACGTAGAGCATCGAGACTGTGGACCGTTGATGTCGCCGACACCACCACGCGCCACTAACAAGGCATGTCTATGGTCAATGAATATTGAATCAGCGGCGGGAGAAGGAAAGGGATATACAACTGGAGCAAACAGAATGCCACGTACGCTGGCTGCGCCATCCACTCTGCTGTGAGCTCCAAGCCATCTCCTGTCTGGAACATGCACATTGAGTCATGGCCATTTTGAGTCGTCGCCGTCGTTGGTCCATACCGACGTGTACGAGTAATGAATAAGTACGAGAAAGGAGGATCTGGTGGCCACAGACAAGTTCGAGCACTGCTGGAGCAGCAACTCGCCTGAAGTGGCGACCTCTGTTACCGCGGCGTTTTGAGGTGGTGCCACTAGAATGTGGAAGACGACCGAGCACTGGCAGAAAGGGCCGTTTGATTTCGGACTACGGACCGAGGCTTTGTGGCGTTGATCCGATCAGAATCCTCCGATGCTAGTACACGTCGGTCGGGATAGTGTTGCACGAGTTTTGGATGCGATGCTCGTGACCATTCGCGGAAAAAATTAATTTGAGCAATTGGCCAGCGGCGCTACATTGACAGGCTGTGTATACGAGTTAGTAGTCCTTTCGAGAACCACAGCTCGAAGGTCAACCATGCTTATAAGAACGAAACGGCTCCTAACGCATTCACTAGTCTACTGCCACCAATCTCCTTCCTGAACGACCTGCTTTGGATCTAGAATAAAACACTCGTTCTTCTGCGGCAGCTCCGTAGCCGCGAACCAATAGCGATTGTCGTCAATGGAGAAGAACTTGTGGTTCCTCCAGAAAAAGTTCGAGTACCATGAGACACCAGTCACAGGGGCGGTGAGCGCACTCCTGTGCACAGCTCTGAAGTGACCAACAAGAGACGCAGGTGGCTGCGATGGGAGCGCATCAGCAGAGGGAGCGGTAGCTGCGATAACACCTAACGCGACGTAATCGTCGGTAGGCGGACGGGCACGCCAGAATCGAGTGAGTCCGGCCCGCGCATCAGTGACAAAAATCTCCTCCCATTCTTTGACTGCAGCCAACGCGCCCGGAACCAGCTCCTTTGCTACGATAGGCCAATTCCGCTCGAGGCCAGGGGTGATGAAATACCATTCATCAGACAGATCTGTGCGGTAGTTAGCAAGACGTTGTGAACATCTCCACGACATACGTACTTCCTGGGAAAGTGTAATCAATTTCCCCACCAGAGTCGATCCAGACCCATGCACTCTTGCTAGTG
This sequence comes from Cytidiella melzeri, assembly GCA_022592445.1. Classification (NCBI taxonomy): domain Eukaryota; kingdom Fungi; phylum Basidiomycota; class Agaricomycetes; order Polyporales; family Irpicaceae; genus Cytidiella; species Cytidiella melzeri. Next base: position 15,500 of record JABYQR010000057.1, on the reverse strand, counting down.
TCGACATCTTCAGTGAAGTGAGCCGTGAGGAAAGGGCCAGGCAGGGTGAGGTTCTGTGCGTGAAGTGCCACAAATCTTGCATACTCCCCCTCGAGTGCATTGCGGCGGTATTCAGTGGACGCAAACTCCCAGATTGCCGTCAGGCTAGTACCGGATCCAAAGTCGACAAATCTGCAAGCAGCGATTAAGAACAGTGGCCCACCGATAATGTGAATTATGAAATAAGCTTACTCAGGATATTCGGGGAGAGAACGCGCCCATTCTTTCTCATTCTTCAAAAAATCCTCATTGCCGTATTGCGGATCACCTCCCTCTGCCGAAACCTTCAGCATATCGTCATAGCAAGTGCGGTGATACTACTTACTAGTGACGATCGAAGTCTCACTTGACTCGTTGAAGTTGTTTACCGCCTCTTTCTCCTTTGTAGTCAATGTCATATTTCCCGATAAGACAGAATATTCAGCAGAGAGCTTGGCAGCGGCCTCGAGAGACACGTCAGAGTTATACTCGGTCGTATCCGTGGAAGTTAAGAACAGAGCGCGACCACCAACGGTGAGAGAGCAGAGGAGGTGGGTACCGTACTCTTTGTAGAGCTCGGCAGGTTCCATTCTGTCCAAGTCGTTTACGAAGTCAGCCTTCAAAAGCACTCTAATTTGTGCCGTCGGAGGGAGGGAAAGGATATAATGGTTCACCGCGTAAGTGACGCGCGTGAATGCATTCGATAGGTTCTCGCGCTGGGACTGGCTGTAGTCGGCAGAGGCAGAGGCAGAGAACCCAGGAAAGCTCGCCTCTAAGCCTGCTTGGATGGACAGACTCTTCGTGTAATCCGCAGTGGTCTTACCATAGGAGGAGCGGTAATCGGTGGTGGTGTCGCGAATGAAGTCGACCACGTCAGGAATTTTGTACATTTTAGTAGCAAACTCCTGAGTGCGAGCGGCAGGGACTACATTCTGGCATAAGTATAACGTAAGAGCGTAATACATAACACCACAAACATTTGTCCCAGTCGATGACTTGGTGGATGGTAGACTTGGGGTCTGCGTACGTGCCATTCAAGGCGTTGTACGTCGAGCCGAGGATATTCAAGCACGGAATAGAAGGATAGTCCTTGTCCATGGTGTTAGTAACAGTGAAGCGACTTGTGGTATGCTGGAGCTTACAGGCCAACAGGTTGTCCTTTTATATCATCAACTCTGCATCAAATATATCACACCGGGTCAGGACGGTCCATCGGCAGGTCGGTAGTGGCGTTCGAGCACAAGGCGAGCGCGGGAGCTGGTGTCAATGAGTAGGCTCCATAACCTCGCGGTGAGTACAGCCTGAGTGAGTCGCACCATTACAGCTTTCAATGCAAGTGGTAGCGAAAGATCGGTAACTCTCGTATGAACTGCGGAGAATCCTTTCATGAGCAGGTTAGCATGACATATGATATGTCGGAGTTTTGGAAATCACCGCGCGTACACGTACATTTTGGGGTGTTTGGTGGCGAGGTAGCATGTCTCGACAATCAAGAGCAATGTGTTCATTCAAGCTTTCAACGATTCAGGTACACAGAAAACTCACATCTGGTACGTTTCTTGAATAGAGGCGGTGATGCTGCCGGTGAATACTGCTCACCGGTTCCGACACTTATCGCATCCAGCTCGCTTCCATCTACCAAGTGGCGTCACCGTTCCAGCTTTCATTGTCGGTTAATGTCGTTGGACTAGGCAATGTTGGAGTCCCGGAGGTCACTGGTGTATACACTTACTGTTGCACTTTCTCTCGACGTGGTGAGGCGCAGCATGAAGCACGCAAGGCAGGTGCTCCGTATGAGGTCCGAAATCACATCGGTCATCTAGATTGAGGTGGTTAGGGAATGTCAGCCGCCTTCTTGAATCCGCGTGCTACCTACTGATTTGTCCACATCAACGTCTCTCAATTCCTGCTCACTGCGTTTTGAAACCTCTCGACCAAAGAACTGCGCCGTCCTCTCACGAGAAGATATCTCTAGCGGTTGTTCAACGACGAACTGTGGGGAGGTGGTAGCAGGGTGGTTCGACTAGACGCCAAGAGTGATATTCTTGAGAAAGTCCGAGAGTTTGAGCATCCCAGGACTATATATGTAGTGATCTTTTGCATGCCAAACACCGTTCCAACTCTAAGAGACGCTCTTTTCCTTGTTCCTGCAATATGGACAGCAAGAGTCATAGTTTTGAAGGAAGAGACACGTCGGTAGTCTGTCACGAGTAGTGAGCTGCTGAGGTGGTGAGGGGAGAATCGAGATGGTGGTAGGATGTCAATACGTTCAGCGCTTGAATGCGTACGTTGATCCGTTCTTTGAAGTTGATCGACTCCGAGTCGGACTGATAAGATAAGTACTTATCTTTATGCTATGTACATCGAGCTGCGGCGTACGGTACTGCCATCATGATGGACTGCACTGCTAGTGAGCTAATGTTCAACCACTGCCCTTTGACATTCGGGCCCTTACAGGACATAACACCAGCTACAGATATGCAATTTTCCGTATGTTCGCTTGCCGAGCACAGGCACGGTACTATCATACAATGTAATGCGGGTCAAGGGCAGCGATACAACATTTGCGCTATCAGTTGTCCCAGTCCAGCACAGCCACCTTTGGGTCCAGCACAAAACAATCTTCCGGAGGCGGGATCTTCACATCAGTAAGCCAATAGCGAGCACCAACCGCAAAGACCAGGTGATTTTGCGGGCCCTGGAAGATCAAATTATCGCCAACACCGTTGGTATCCACTGTCAGAGCACGCTTGTGCACGGCGCGGAACTGGCCAGCGAGTGCTGCAGGAGGCTGCAAAGGGATCTGGCTGGCTGATTTCCCCGACATAGCGACAAATCCAAGAGCGACGTAGTCCGAGGTAGGCGGTACGGCTTTCCAAACGCGAGTCACCTTCTCGTCGTAGTAAGGTGCGACAAACACTTCTACCCACTTGACAGGGGCAAGTGCACCAGGGACCAGCTCTTTCGCAAGCGTGCACGGGCCACCGGCGAGGGTGGGACTAATAAAGTACCAGCCGTCCGTGCGTGCTGTCATGCAATGAGTTCATTTTCCATAGTTGTCTCCTTGAACTAGTGACTTACTGGTCGGAAATTTGATGACAATATGACCAATCCCAATCCCCATAAAGGCATCCTCTTCGCCATCAAAATCCTCGCTCTGTCGAGCGTGAAGATATGGGCCAGGCAGTGACAGGTCCTGGGTGTAATACGTAGTGAACTGGGTGTACGCAGTTTGCAGCGCATCGCGTCTGGCTTGTGTCGTGGCGAGCTCCCAAATCCCAACGAAGCAAGGAAGCGGGCCGAAGTCGACGAAGCTAAATTGAACCGTAAGGAATCATGAGATGACAAAACTCAAAGACGGACGAACTCTGGGAAGTTATCGATGGACTTGGTCCACTCTTTGACATTCTTCAGAAAATGTGCATTGCCGTAGCTCGGATCTCCTCCCTCTGCAAACTATATTAGCATGAATCATGATAATTAGCCGCATCGCATCCACTTACTGGTAACGACTGACATCTCACTCGACTCGTTAAATTCGTCCATGGCTTCCTTCTGCGATACGGACAGCTCCACCCTGCCTGACTTGATCAAGTAAGACGCCGAGAGCTTAGCAGCGTCTTCGAGGGTCGTCGCAGAGCTGTAGGTGCGAGTGTCTGTGCAGAACAAAACCGTGGCCCGCCCTCCCACGGTAAGAGAGCGTAGCAGGTGGGTGCCGTACACCTTATAGAGCTCGAGCGGGTTCATGTTGTCCAGGTCATTGACGAACCACGGCTTCAGAAGAGGCCTCCTTTCTTCAATGGATGGAAGGGACAAATTGTAGCGGGCGACGACGTAGGATACTCGGGTGAATGCATGAGAGAGATCCTCACGCTGAGACTCGCTGAACTCGGTAGAGACGGACGCAGAGAATCCGGAGATGTTCGCTTCAAGGCCAGCATGAGCGGAAAGGCTTTTAGAATACTCCACGGTGCTCTTGCCATAGAAGGAGCGAAAATCGGAGTTTGTGTCGAGGACAAAGTTGACTGTACTGGGCAGACGGTAGTTGTTTCCACCGAACTCTTGTACGCGAGCTTGACCTACAGTACACATTAACACATAGCACGACACAGGGATTTTGACCGCCCACATACCCTTAGTCCAATCCACGACTTGCCGCATGGTGGACTTGGAGTCGGCGTACTTGCCATTCAAGACGTTGTACGTCGAGCCAAGCGAGAGCAAGCCGGGTATATATTCAGAGGGGATTGCGGGTGTATCGCCCATGGCAATAGCAGCTGTCGTGAGGGGCGAAATAGGTAGAGGGTCAACGGGAGCGCAGTGAGTAGTAAGACCCTACAGGCTAGAGCGAGCTACGGAAGGCTTTTATTAGTTGTCTGCCATACCAGGCAGCGTTCCTAAAGGAATTTAGCACGACATGTCGAAGGGAATTTCTTGCGATCAGGCCAGATAAGCACCGGTGAAATCAGAGCGCCGGACAGCGTTCGAGCACGCCATGTTGAATCTGACATACTTCCCGTAACCGCGTGGTGGTGAATATATCATGAACGCGGGCTTCCATCTCGCCGAATGTACTCGAGGCCAATGTCTTCAATTTAATGAACGTGCAGGGGCGAAGGAACTGACATACGACTGGGACAAACACCAATCAGGTTTAATATTTCTGGGTTTGACCACGTTTAACGTCAGCCCCTAGACGTCTTGTGCTTTTGATAGACGACAGTTGATCGAACGTGCTTGGTCGCCACCTTCCCGTCGTTCGTTAGAACGTGTAGTTCATACATACCTATTACTTGAGAAAGGAGGAGTTGTTCAATGCCCTCGAGAGATAGGTCCAGCGTTTACAGAGCCTTTTAGTACTGGAGCAGCTGCTCGTTTGAGGTTCCGACTTCTGTTTTCGTGAGATCATGAGGTGGTAGTAGTGCTGAGGATAGGCACTGACTTGGCAGGAGAAGCGTCTTGAAGCTTCGTGGCGTTGATGGTACCTGACGCGTGACGCCTCGCAATACTCCGAAAAAACGACGAGCGGACTGGCCAATTTTGACTCTCGCACTTTCACAATCCGCTACTGAGAGGTACTCGGCCCTCACGTCCATCGTCCTGAACCAGCTCTCAGTACGCAGCGTTTGAAGGCTCATTGGAACAATGTATCTCGTCTATCCGATGCTTTGTCAAAAAGCATCGCACAGCCGGCGAAGCTAGAGTGCGACGTGAAAGTTCGAACGCATCTAACTTTATCGAATGCGCTCTCGGTCCTCATGCGTCGAGTTGGGTACGTGCAGCTGGCGTGAGGACAGTCCTGCTAAGCTCCAAATATCGTGGCTCATGTACCTCTTCGGTCTCCTCTCTAGGGCACCCCATCGTCCTATTCTGAAACGTTTGGTGAGCTTGACTCGGAGATGGCACATCGACGTATGTGTTATTCCTATCCTGCTGCATTCAGAGTATCTAATCCTGTGTGCAAGACCTGTCATCCCCGTTGCAAACGACGACTAGGACTTGGCATACAAACGCTTGCCTGCTTACTCTGACCTGTGGATACCAGCTCCTATTGTCGACCAGTCCGCTTTAGGCCCCCCAAAATCGTCATGACGCGCCTATGACAGAATCCCCTAGCGCCGTGGAACGGCCGAAACACCATTGGTTCAAGAGCTCACTCGTGGCGTTCACTCCGTCTTCACGCCACGCAGAGTCGACCAGTCCTAGCCACCCCTCACTCGCGTTTTCTACTACACGCAAACGTTCATGAGCGACTCGCGCTACTTCACCTCTCAGCCCTTCATTCTCAAGTCGCCCAGTCTTGATGTGGACGGACAGCCATCTAGTAACGTGGCCGGAGGTCCTATACCTGTCAGCATATTTTGCAACGTCACCCATGATATATTCCCCATCGCATCTCTCTTTTGTATGAAAAGGGCGGGGCCCCGGCAGAGAACGTAAGTAGTAGCATTGACGATACCACCATCCAGGTATCCAGTATTTTCAACCTCGACGCCAACCTCGACAGTCTCCGGCCAAACGTCGTCATCGTTTCGACAGACAATATCTTCTTTGCCGTTCACTACCATAGGCTGATCGCAGCCTCATTCAACAACTTCATTGGTTTCTTACCATATAATGCAAAGCCTCTACCGGAAAGTCCCCTCACGTTCATCGTCCCAGACCATTCGGACGTGATCAACATCGTTCTGCATTGTACATATGACCTGCCCTGCGATGAATTCAATGTCCCTTTCGAAGTCCTCGCCGCCTCTCTTCCAGTCCTCTCAAAGTATGGGCTTTCGCTGTCACGCTACCTAGCCCGTGGCACACCCCTCAACAACACCTTTCTCCACCACGCACCCATCCGGTCCATTGACACCTACGCGCTCGCAGCGTCAAATGGCCTCGAAGATCTCGCAGTGGCTGCATCGTCGTATACTCTACCCATCAAACTACACCACATGCCGCAGCACTCGGCAAACAAGATGGGTACATTCTACCTTCACCGCCTCTATCACTTGCACATGTCACGGATGGACACGCTCAGGGAGCTACTGGATGCGAGGCTTTTCCCACATGTCGAAAAGCCACACTGCTCGGTCGAGCAGACGCAGGTCGTGTGCAGGTCGTATCAATTAGCAGGGGCGAAGGTGTTTATATCGGCCTCTCCAGCTTTGTCACGATCGCGGCTCGAGGTGATGATCCTGGGACTCATCAAAGCCGTTGATTGTCCGGATTGCAAGGCGTCGTTGGACGCGCATATGAAAGACTTGGTGATGAAGTGGATGCTCTTGCAGCGCACAATATGAAGGCAGGAGTGTGGCTGACTTGACAGACATGTGCTGAATCTTCAAATTGGATTCCCGTTCAGAGTTGTGTGTAATAGTATATACTAATTGATATACGGCAATTGTATGTCCATGACAAAGGAATTTGCTTCATCGTCCCACCATAGAGCCATAGAGACGGTCGTTTCTGCTCGTCATATTTTACGCCGCTGGACCTATCCAAACCATCTTTTGTCAAACGAGCACGCTGTGTCTGAATGTGCTGTAGATCTACTGCAAGTTGTCGGGATCTCCGGTATCAATCCTCAGCGTGTTCAAGTCGGATCGAGGCTGCAAAGCGTTAGTCTTGCGCACGACATCGACAAGTATCATCTCGCAGTTTTTAAAGCAACTCTGGCTGCAGTGTCGTGGACATCGAGAGGAAATGATCGCAAACAGAGCTGCCAGCCTGAGTGCATGCATATCACTGCGCGTTAGACGTGGATATCAACAAAGAATATTGCGTGGGAATGGAAAATTTGCACCTTCTATCGATGTGCTTCTCAGATAAAATATGACGTGTACATATATATATAGAGGCTAAGTGGCTGCCAGGTGCTTGTATCACAGTATCAGCGGCCACTACTACAAGTCACCCTCCAAAACTTGGATCAACGCAAAGCTTTCCTCAGCGAAGCTACGTGGTATAACTCACTCTCACGGTCAGCATACTCTCTAAACACGTAGACTTTCGAGTCATTGTGTGTAGAGCTATAGATCGGTATTGTAATGCGTTGATCATCATGTGCTATGGCTACTGCAACACCACAATGCGGATAGACTTGACGTTAATCTCCACCCAATTGTCAGCACTAAACAAACTCCGCTAGGCGCGGGCTGATGGCGCCAAACCGAGAGCTCGGCGCGGGACTTAAGATGATTTTCAGAGCGCGGCGAGCCCGTCAATAGGTGTACAACAGGTTCCGCAAAAATACATAGAATAATAAAGAGTACATTTTGAGTCTATAGAACTGATGCCTTGAGATACATAGGATAACAAAGAGTATATTCTTAACATCATAACAAAGAGTACATTGTAAGTCTATAGAACTGATGCCTCAGACTAAGGCTGTGTAGAGGGCTGTTTGGAGCTCGAAGCAGTGCGCGAAATGTCTGGACTTGCTCGATAGCGGTACCCAATGAGAGTTGGGGGTAAAGATTGCCGATTGCGACTACTACCATTGGTGATAGGCATAGTGCGACGAGCTTCGTGTTGCTGTACCTGTCGTGCAAGGTCAACAGCAGGGCGTAGCTTCAGCATGATGCACTTCAGCCATTCTGTGTTATCTCCTTGCTCTCGTAGTGTTTGCGCAAGATAAGCAATAAGATCAATGTTTTTGTTGATCTCATTTTCCTCTTCATCGTCAAGCTTAACATGCAAAGTGTATTCAGTATGTTGTTTGATAGTCAGCATAGAAATAGTGCTGCTCACCTCAAAGCCAGCACTCCCACCTGCTCTGGTACGCATAAGGCCGTCTTGGCCTGTTGCTGGTGCCTTGTTGGGTGATGACTGAATTGAAGTTGGATTTGAATTGAGCAGATCATTGACCTCTGCATCTGAGTCAATGAGCCAAGGACATTCAGCCTCAAGTGGCAGTGGACTGGCAGCAGTGCCTTCTGTTGGTAACAAGTAGAATGGTGGTTGGTAACGGCAAGACAAGCGCTTAAATATTCCCAATAATACCGTTGCCTGGTAAGGCAAGTCTTGTAGAAACATTGAAAATCTGTGACACAGCGAAAATAGTGATGAAGGTGTCTTTGGTGATGAAGAAGATGTGCGCCATGAAGTCTACAGGTTTGCACATGGGACCAAGGATCTTGATGCCAAGGAAGATGTTGAGCCGACAGAACATGGGGAAAGGAGCAAAGACAAGTCATACATCTTCTGTCCCCTTCCTCACCGACTTCCAATCTTGCGCTTGTTTGCTAAACATGCCTCACAGCACTCTCTTTTACCTGAACGACATGGCCAGGCACGAACAGCTGAATTGATCTACCGGGATGCAGTGACTGAAATGTATAATCATTGCAAGATCAACCGCCTATGTGAGGTGTGGGCATACCTTTGGAACTCTTGGTACTCACCAGAGAAATGGCCACTATGGGCACGGTCGGCTCATGGCACCAGCATTCCAGTCCACCGGACAACAATGATGGTAGAAGCTTTGTGGCGTAACCTCAAGCGCCTTGTGCTGAGAATGTTCAACCGGCCTCCATTGGATCTGGCAACATACGTTATCATCACACGATCAATTCCTTCCTATCGTCTCACCCTCAGAAAACTTTGTTTTGACCGTGGAGGAGGACACCAGAAGACTCTTACTCACATGCAAGTTGCCTTGAAGCGTGCCTGGAAGCAGCTCCTGGAAGCTCCCATCAATGGTACCTATACAACCAACACTACTCTCTGGACATGTGACTGTGGTGCTCAGAAATATCATGCAAATTTGCTTTGCAAGCACCTGGTCCAGGCTGTGGGACCCGTAGATCCTTCCTGGTGGTCAACAATCATTCGCCGTCACCAACCACCATTCTACTTGTTACCAACAGAAGGCACTGCTGCCAGTCCACTGCCACTTGAGGCTGAACGTCCTTGGCTCAGTGACTCAGATGCAGAGGTCAATGATCTGCTCAATTCAAATCCAACTTCAATTCAGTCATCACCCAACAAGGCACCAGCAACAGGCCAAGACGGCCTTATGCGTACCAGAGCAGGTGGGAGTGCTGGCTTTGAGGTGAGCAGCACTATTTCTATGCTGACTATCAAACAACATACTGAATACACTTTGCATGTTAAGCTTGACGATGAAGAGGAAAATGAGATCAACAAAAACATTGATCTTATTGCTTATCTTGCGCAAACACTACGAGAGCAAGGAGATAACACAGAATGGCTGAAGTGCATCATGCTGAAGCTACGCCCTGCTGTTGACCTTGCACGACAGGTACAGCAACACGAAGCTCGTCGCACTATGCCTATCACCAATGGTAGTAGTCGCAATCGGCAATCTTTACCCCCAACTCTCATTGGGTACCGCTATCGAGCAAGTCCAGACATTTCGCGCACTGCTTCGAGCTCCAAACAGCCCTCTACACAGCCTTAGTCTGAGGCATCAGTTCTATAGACTTACAATGTACTCTTTGTTATGATGTTAAGAATATACTCTTTGTTATCCTATGTATCTCAAGGCATCAGTTCTATAGACTCAAAATGTACTCTTTATTATTCTATGTATTTTTGCGGAACCTGTTGTACACCTATTGACGGGCTCGCCGCGCTCTGAAAATCATCTTAAGTCCCGCGCCGAGCTCTCGGTTTGGCGCCATCAGCCCGCGCCTAGCGGAGTTTGTTTAGTGCTGACAATTGGGTGGGAGATTAACGTCAAGTTGCGGATAGCGCTGTCACGTACGCCGCAGTCAGCACCGCCTGCATTGTGAAGTATTCATAGTCGTCGTGTTGAAAATGCTGTCTCAACTTTGAAGTCTATCGACGAAGTCTGCTTCATCGATAGACTTCAGGTGATAGTAACACTGCATGACTCGGACAGTGTTCCAGACGTCAGGCCAAGGAGGCAGGAATCACCTCTTGAGTCAAACTCGATATATCACAAGAGGATTCGCCATATGCATTGCAGAAATGTACGTAGTAGGTTTTTCTAAGGTTTTCTGGAGGAGAAGTAGAAACGATGTGCGGGGCTTTTCTGGGTTTATGTGACGAAAAAAAAAACAGAACGTTCAATCGGGCCAACTGCAGTGACGCTCGCAACCAGAACGGGAAACACGATGCGAATGGATCGATCTCAGGCACAAGACAGAGCGGAGCATTCAAGAACGTCGCGTTCTCCCCGAGCCATCATCTCTTATTACCCAGCGAATTCCCACTTCCCCGTCTGGTTGGTTGGGAGCTGCTGTAAGGTGACCTAGAAGAGCAGGTTCAAAAACATGTACCATCTCTGCAACTGGTGAGGGTATACATACGTATTTGTAGTTGCTGCCGTCGGTGAGAGTCCAGTAAAGGTCTTCGCCGTTGACACCGATACTGTGCGAGGTGTATGCTCAGCATTGCCTCCGACTCCAACCATTGAGTTTCCTCGCTTTTTCGAGAGACACTTACGTGTAATGCCCCTCGTCGTCATCTTTGACATCCCACTCATAAGCCTGTGGCTTCTGCACGACGCGAGCGCCAGCTGAAATGGACTCAGGGTGGGCATACAGTTTGCTTGCCTTATTTGTGATCGTCTTCTTGATGTCGTCCCATACCCACTGCACAGAAGACAGCACTGAGCCCCAGAAAAGGTATTGATCTCGACGAAAAACACTCACTTGTTGCGTGATGTCTTCAAGAGCTGAGGCTCCGAAGATGGGATATACACCGGCACCGGGGGGAGGTTTGATGTCGGTAAGGGCTCTGTCGCTGTATTGCACGTTTATGATTGACCGGAGTTGTTTGACTCTGAATACGGGCTCATGGGCAGTATGCTTTGTAGCCCCGGAGCTGGCGGCCTTCTGGTTAGTTTCGTTATTGTCGGGGCGTTGCATGGTGAACAACGATATGGGTTCGCTGGAGGAGTGAGCGTGGCGATAGAGCTGCTGATACCGTCCAGTGAGCTGAGCTGAACTGGTTTTATATCCTCGAGAGCGTCAAGGTCATGTCACTGCAGACCATGCACATGAGACAATGCTCCTCGCGTAAGAGTACACCCAACGGCTTCGCTGTATTGGCGCGGGAGCCACGACACCTTGGCATTGGCTAAGGTGAACAAGGAATGGTCAGCATTTTCCAACTTGGAGAGGCATGAATGGCGAAGATGTAAGAGCGAAGCACTCCCTCATGTGTGGACGCGCTACCAGACCGTCACTAGCGGTGCGTCTGACTTTACAGATGGAAAAGGTCACCGTCAAGTGACGTCCGCCGTGGGCAACATGTGGCTGCACAAGACCACGGAACTTGTTCCAATCCGACTCAAGAATGGAGAAAGTTGGAAGATAATGTCAGAAACATAGAAATCGCTTACAAATTTCCCCGATACATAGGCTCTTGTCCACCGTGTCCCTTTACCTCGCAGCGGCATGATATGTCGCCAGTCCCGCTGGAATGGAGGCATGAACAGTGTGCAGTGACTCTGCGGACTCTATCACGGCTGCATGAGCCGGTACACGTTCGTCTTGTTGCTACCGACACGCCCATCGATGTCCGAGCACCCTGGAATGTTATGTCAGAAACATAGAAATTAGGGTTATCGGAGTGAATAGAGACGCGCGCAACCCAAAGTCACCTGTGAGAGCACCAACCTGCAGAAGGAGTCCATAGGTGGTCCTTGCTGATTAAAAACGTGAAATGAATGTCGTGGAGTTCAGATGTGTAGATGGCATATACATCCCCAGAGCCACCGCGCATTCAGCGCAGCTATGGTCAAGGCCACTTCGTTCCCCCAACTCACACCCAATCGCGTGTTGTCAGTGGAGCTACTATAAAGGGCAAACTCATTGGGTCCGAAACGATAACCGACGACACCGCAAGACAGTGACAGACAACTCACGGTGTAGTGGACAGCCTTTCGAGGTATGAGAAACAAGAGGCTGGTTACAAACCTAGCCGCAGGTTTACTTGGGTTGAGAAGCCGTTGAACTACGTGCGAGGCAGACTTATCGGCGCGTGCTCTATCCTGACCAACTTGCCAGTGGTCGTACGCCTTTAATTGCACGGCGGGCTTCAGACGCCAAGATTGGGGCAAAGCAGCCTGTCCAAAAGGAAGCGTAGTATCCGAATGAACTCAATTGGGCTCTGCGTGATAGGCTGCTGAATACTCACTTCTTTGTTCACAAAGTTTATCCTGTCGCTCTGCCGGCGCGTGTTTCGAATTTGCTAGTGCCGACAGATTTCGATGAAGTCCATAAAAGCAGCGGAGAATGAGTATTGATTCCTTTCGCGAGCTTCTCGGTCGCTGAGCAAATACTACGAGCACTGCATGGCTCGAAGGTCGTAGGTGATAGCGAAAAGTAGCACTGGCACGGCCTGGGCGTTAGATAGCCAGGCGCTGGCCTTTGTGGCGTGGGAAGTACGTTGAATGCACCTATCCGTCCCGCAATAACGGGCTGATGAGAAGCCATCATAACGACCAGTACGGCCCCTAATTGGCGGGGAATCTGGGCTTTTCACCCTTCTATAAACCCTTCAAGAATTAAGTCAGATCTCTAAGATTATCAGTCCCTGCCAAGCCATCGTGCTCCCGCCCTCGCGCTCACAATCATCTCCCATCAATCACGCGCGGATTATCTCCAGCAATGTCCCCGCTCCCGCGCTCGCTGTCTACAACGATGAGCGCTGTATAGTATAGGTCCATGGCTTCCCCTTCGATTCACTGAGTTCGTTTTGGCTATATAGGGTAATTAAGTATGTAGAATACGATTATGAAGTCCGATTTAATGATTACTTGATAGATCTCTCACTGTAGCCAGATCTTTAGTGGCCACAGGGGTGTCTGACCCTCTGTATATGCATGTACTGTTCCTAACGTCTAGTTGCTTTGTTCAATTAATTTTGGATACATATGCAAAGAATTGGTGAAGAAACCACTGTTTAACTATTCTGTCTTCATACTACTTAGCGCGCGCTTAGCGCCGTAGTTACCGTATATAAGACTTACTTTGATCAATGCACTGCTATTGCTTTTGATCCCCAACTCTCTGTGTGACCACCACCTCAGTCTTCTCTCTCAACGCTCTCAACTCTCCTGATACCTTCTTAAAAGGTTATGAGCCCCGCCTAAAGCTCATATCTTCACTCTACTTCACTTTTACACCTACTCCTCTCTGTTTATGAGCTCTGATCTCGCTGATCAAGCTCAACTTCGTCGCTCCACTAGAGAGCGTCACCAAACCAACTTCCTCAGGGGTACTAGAGCTCAACCCCGCCAAAGAACAACCACCACTCGCAGGACAACCCCCATATTCACTCCTACTCCTTCTCCTGCTCCTACTACACCTCCTCCCTCGATGTCTGCCACTACTATCACAAAAACCGATGCTCCCTCAGCTGGACCATCCAACTCTAATGTCCCTAACGTCGACCCCCAACCCAGTAACAACGACAACCACTCTTCTAGCTCTGAGGATCGTGAGGCAATCCCAGGTGCTCGCCATGTCTCTGCTCCCCCAGCTGATCGCCGTCGCACCCCCTTCGATACTCTTCGCGACAATGATCGTCGGCGTCACCCTCATGGAGGAGACGATGACAGTGACGACGACCGTATGGATGAGGATGAGAGGCCTCGACGACGACGTGAGAAACGTCCTGCTCGCCGTCCTCCTCCTCCTCCTCCTCCGGGCAGCTCTCCTGGTGGCTCTCCGCCGCCTCCTCCGCCTAGCTCCATAGGCACTAGGTCGACACGCGAAGTGTCACAACTTCTGTCTGTGCCACCTGGCCACGACAACAACTTTACTATGTCGCTCAGCGACATCAACAAAGCCTTCTCTGATGTTGGCAAACTTACTGGGGCTGAGACTTGGCCGATGTGGAAGTTCCGCGTCGAGACCGCTATGTCCACTATACTGGAGTTTCACACACTCCGAGGTGGCCTGACCGTTCCTCAAGAGGTTACGCGGGCTGTCTTCAACGTCCTGACCGGTCATATCTCTGACTCGGTCATGGCTAACTATCTCAACGAGTACAAGCCCCACATACTCATGGATAAGCTGCGTGAACGTTATGATCCGAAGACAACCGTGTCTGACGCGAACGAGATTTACCAGCTCTTCCACCTTCGTCGTCCAATCTATGAGATGGACAAGCTGCTTGACGATGCCACTAACATCCGCAGCAAGCTTATCGCTGCTGGCATCGACATCCCCGACCACATCTTTTACGCTGCCATCGTCGGGATCATCCCTCCTGCCTACGCCGCCACACGTCAGAACTACGAGGTCGGCGTGCGTTCTTCTACTCCAGCTGGAGAGAAGTTCCGCTATAGGCCTAACGCGCTCATCGCTGAGCTTCGTTGCGAGTTCACCAACTGGCGACTCACACCTCCCCCAAAGACTTCCGAGTCCAAGGGGCCTACCACTTTCGTCCCAAAGGACAAAGCTCACGCTCCTTTGGCTTCGCACGCCAAGGGCAAGGCCGCGGTCGAATGCTCGACCAAAACTACCACTACTGCTCGCGCGGCTGCAGCTCCCTACTCGTCGAGCAAGCCCTCCACTTCTGGTCAGGGCAACTGCTTCAACTGTGGTCAGCCTGGCCACATGACGCCGACTTGCCCTCTGCCCTGGACTGAGAAGTCCAAAGCTGCGATGAAAAAGAAGGGCATCACTCGCAAGTCCACTGCCGCCGCCGCTCAAGGCAAGAAGAAAGAGTCCGCCGCTGCCGGCTCTTCCACTGCTACTGGCTTCATGGCCAACGTCACTGCCGCTGCTGACTCGGACAAAGAGGTCCTCGAGAACCCTCACCCAAGCGCGTGGGTGAAGTCTCTTTCTAACTCGGACGTGACAATGCACGTAAGTACTTGTACCATTTCTTCTACTCTACTTCCACTGTTCGCAACTTCGTCATCTGACAAGTGCGTTCACGTCATTGATACTGGTGCTACTATACACTGTACGCCATATCGTGACTTACTTTTCAACGTTCACTCTGTACCGACTATCTTACTTACTGTCGCCAACTCAGAGCAAATA